>JABCMJ010010829.1:0-16363 GCA_014822125.1 Arbutus unedo | reverse complement strand
TTTAGTCCATGATTCTCCAACCTTACTATTATCCTCTGTATTTCATGTTCCTAGTTTTTCTACTAATCTATTATCTATTAGCAAAATTACTCGTAACTTGAATTGCAACGTCTCATTTTTTCCTCCTCATTGTGTTTTCCAGGACCTTATCACGAGGAAGACGATTGGCAGTAGTAGAGAGAAAAATGGTCTGTATCAAGGATCTTGTGGGAGGAAGCTCAGACAGTCACTAGCAGGCTCATCTCACGAGGGTTTTTGATTCTTCTACTGACACTATCTGGTTATGGCATCATTATCTTAGTCATCCTTCTTTTTATTTATTACAATACCTGTTTCCTTTCTTGTTAGACAATAAAACTATTTCTACTTTTAAGTGTGAATCTTGTGAATTGAGCAAGTGTCATCGGGCTTCCTTTTATCCGAGTAATAATCGTGAATCTTCTATTTATTCATACTGATGTTTGGGGCCATTCACGGGTTGTTTTCCTTATAAGTCATAGGTAGTTTGTCTCTTTTGTAGATGATTTTTTTCGTACTTCATGGGTCTATTTGATGAAAGACAAAAGTGAAGCTCATACTATTTTTAAAGATTTTTATAAAATGATTTGCACTCAATTTGGGGTACTTGTCAAAATTATCTGTTCTAACAATTGGGGGGAGTTCTTTAAAGGTGGTCTTGAAACTCATTTTCGGAACCATGACATAATTTATCAAACTTCTTACACTAACACCCCTCAACAAAATGGCATTGCCGAACGCAAGGATTGCCACCTCTTAGATATGGCCCGAACCATGAGTTTCTAGATCCATGTTCCAAAACAATTTTGGGGTGAGGCCATCTAAGAGGTGGGTTCTTTGGAAGTGGGTTGCGGGTTAGTTGCCCTACCAAAGATTGGTTCTTTGCAAAATAGTATTTGGTGAAGTTTTTGGTGCAACAAGCGGATTAGCTCACATAGTGGAGTAAGAGTGCATGCTAGTGTCTAATGTCGATCGTGTTCACTCAAAAGTGAAAGCCACTAGTTATACATTTCAGATCATCTCAGTCATATTGGTCTACAACTTATATAGACCTCTTACTGTTCGCAGGGAGTTGATATGTTTGGCAAGCGTGTTGGCTTTCTTAAGTTTAAAGCAGATGTGATTGACATGGAAACAGGAAAGAAGGTAGAACTGGCGATGGCTTCTCTCTTTGGATTCTTTTGATTTGTCAGTCTCTCCTAAGGTCATCTACTAGTCCTTTCCTTTTCACAAAATGCAATATTTACTTTTTTTTTTTTCTTGATGAATTAAAACATGCTTAGGTTCCAGGTATTGTGTTTGCACGAGGCCCAGCTGTAGCTGTGCTGATCCTTTTGGAGTCAGAGGGCGAGACCTTTGTTGTGCTTACTGAGCAAGTATGATTTTTGTTTACCAATGTACTGTATTTGCACTTGTAAAGATAGAGCTATAGTAGTTGAAAATAATAACAAATTCTACTAGTGAGTTCGATCACAACCCGAGGCTACTGTGCTTTGCAGTTTTATGTCATGGAGATCCTAATGTGAATACATGCATGTTTAAGGTTAGGGTACCTGTTGGGAGGCTTCTTCTTGAATTACCGGCTGGAATGTTGGATGATGACAAGGGTGATTTTGTGGGAACAGCAGTTCGGGAGGTCTCTTTCTATCTCATTGGATGCACAAAACTAGGGTTATGCTCTGTAAAGTTGATACTAGTTACATGATTATCATTTTGAAATACACTCTTAGCCTCTTAGTGCAACTGGTTTTTTTCATATTAAGCATTTGTTTTGTAAGTTTCCTTTATCTTAGTCAGCAGTTATGTAGTATCTTCCATTCTTGCTTGAGTTACACTAACTTTCGATGGCTTTATCATGTTTTGGTCCCCAGCTCGCCAATAATTTCAATTTTGAGTCTGTCACTCATGGGACAAAGACTGGTTATTGAGGAATTGTCAACTGGCAAGTGCCTTGCTTGTCATACTTAGGGCCATGCAACCTTTTTTTTCCTCTTTGTATTCTTATTGGATATGAAACACCTAACAATAATTGTAGCTTCCTTTACATGACAATTTTTGCAAAATAATCTCTTATGACTCTTGTCGTACCATGATTCCTTCCAATATTTGTTGACTTTTTTGTACTTGTGCTTTAGCTTGCATCTAGTATCTGAGGTAAACTGTCACATATGCAGCGTCACAGTCAGTAAGCATTATCCAGTTCGGTTTCCGCATACTCTCTCGCTCTCCCTATATGTATTTATGTATGTATGATCTTTCAAATTGGCTAGTGGCAATCTTTTGTACCCCCGTTAGGGTAGTTTTCTTACATGCATTGCAAACAGATCCATTTTTCGAGATCAGGTGTACTTTTTATCCACTTTTCTCTTTGCAGTTGCACTTTTGATATGAATCATAGAAATGTATTGGAAATGAATCAATAGACGCTTTGGATAACTCTAATACCTTTTAGGTATTATGGGGGGCTTCAAATGACCTACATACTTTCGCTCGTCCTTTACAATGCCATACGCTAATTTTTGGCATTGTATAATGACGTGTAAAAATTTCAAGGTAAGATGTCTGTCAGCATCTTCTTTTTTCATCATGTTTAACCATTTTGACATTTCAGGTATTTGCATTCTACTATTTCTTAAGAGTATACATTTTAGTTTGAGGAATGTGTGATATTTGATCAGATGAATATGACAGGTTGAGGAGGAGACTGGTATTCGTTTGAATCTAGAAGACATGGTAGACCTAACAGCTTTTCTGGATCCATCAACTGGTTGCAGAGTTTTTCCTTCTCCAGTAAGTTGTTTCACATCTCTTTTTTTTCCCCTTTCAGTTTTAGATTTGAGAACTGTTTGTTGCCACTGAGTTAGAATTTTCCAACTTTTTTCAATATCATTGACTAGATTTTGGAACTCTTAAATGTCAATATAGTTCTGTACTTCTGTGATAGACAAAGCCATCATTGTTTAGAGTTCACTAACAGCATGGCATTCATAGACATGAGCGAGTCCCTGCAGAAAATTCAAGTGTCATTTCAGAAAAGGGGATCTAGAAAATGATTATGACCAAGGACAGATGGGCAATCTAACTAGATATGCATGCTTGACAGCCATGTTTTTTGGAAAGTCCCAACCCATTTCTTTTATAAAATCATGGAGAATTATGTCAGTGGAGCTGTATATTGTTGGTAGATTGCATTATGACGGTGAAATATGGTTTGTTGTTCGAATGACCTGTACTGTAACTGAACTAGAGAATTCTGAAACAAGCACGCTCCCGCATATATATAGATTATGGAAGAAAGAGTTTATAAAAGGAATATCAAAGAGAACACCATACAATGGGAATACACCAGCCAATACAACAAGGATAGAGACCACCAACTCAGCACAAATACCAAAATGGAGGGCCAAACTGATAGCAAACTAAAGCACCAAATAAGGAACAGCGAGGAACTAGCCCCAGGAAAAGAAGCAACAAAGAAGAGTGCACGGACCTAGCAAAAGCATCAAAAGCGGTGTGCTAGCTAGCTACAACTATTGTACAGTGCACTCCTTTTCATAATGCTCTTCAAGAGTGCTTGTTGAGGGTGAGAAGTGGCAAAGTCACACTAGTAGCTCAGGGAATAACAGACCTAGTTAGTTCCTACTGGTTAAGCTAGTTATTGGGACAAACCATTCACTTAATTGAGATTTCTTGCTGAACCATATTCTCACTGTTTATTGTTTTATTAGTGATTTCTTGTTTTCCACATTGCTAGGGAGGGTGTGATGAAGAAATCAGCCTGTTTCTATACCGAGGACAGGTGGATAAAGAAGTTATTGCGCAGCTGCAAGGGAAAGAGACGGGGCTTCGGGAACATGGTGAGTTCATAAAGGTGCATGTAGTTGCCTATGAAAATCTGTGGCGCAGGACAGCCGATGCAAAAACTCTGGTGGCAATCGCCATGTTTGAAATGGCCAAGAAAGGAGGGCTGCTGCCTCCGTGTTGAAGCCCATGTACTGACTGTTGACACTTCGATGGTGGCATTAAGTAGCTAATAACTTCTTTGAAACCGTGACATTGAAAGCATCTATTTGATGAACTGGAGTGAGCATACATGTAGTTTCCAATAAAATTGATGGTGGATGTGTAGAAAATGGTAGAATGCACCTTTGCACAGTTGGGCGGTTCGCTAGTTGATTAATGTGGTACAATGAGCAGGGCTTCTTTAAGACTTGATGAGACCGATCGAATAGTCTGATTCCTTAATTCCCGGTGAAAGAGATCTTCAGTCAAATGAAATGGTCTTGATCCAAAGATTAGATGAATACTTTGCTCGTGTTAAACAAAATGGAATTTGGAATTGAGGAGCAATCTCAAAGTTAGCTTTTTCTTTGGCCAATAAATGAGTGTTCTTGCTAAAAGATCAACAATACCAAACACCCAAAGGATTATATCGTGATGAAAGGAGTGTATCATGATGCAAAATATTATTATGTTTAACAAAATATGCCGCAAGCAAAGTTGGGAATCTGCTCATCTCCATACCTGATCCTTTCTCGCCACACCTAATCATTTTATATCCTTGCTAACACTTACTTTATGGGCTCATTCTGAACTCACAACCATGATCTGAATGGTTCCTTTTACAAGACAAGGTGAAACATATTTGCAAAAAATTTAACTCGATTGGATATCAATAGAGATTACATTTTCTTTGCTAAAATCTCTACTTCGTATATTCAACTCAATCACATTAATATTGATGTCCAATCAAATTTAGTTTATTTTTTTAAAGACACATTCATTGCAAATTCTGAGATGAATCGTTCGAAACATGATTGTAGAACTTGGATCGTCCACAGTGAAAATTTGGAGGGGTATAGAAAAGCTTTAACCCTTCAAGTTCTGCCATTTCTCGTGCTCTTGTGATTGAGTTCGCAAAATGTAGGTACATCATCGGGGTCTTACCACTTTAGGTGAACGCGATATATGCGATTGAGTTCAAAGTGCACTCTTAGCTGACAATAAATTTAATTTCCACTTGGAAAGTTGAGCTGAACTATCAAACTTTCACCAAGATAATAACAATCCTATCTCTCAACAGCAGAGTAAAAATAAGGGCTGTTCTACATTCTCAATAACTCAGTCGAATGGAGAACTTGTTCTCGTAGACTTACACACATTGAACTTGTGGCTTTTTAAGAAGTACAAGATTATATACAAACAAAGCAGCAACAAATACAAGTTGAAGGATTTTTTAGGTATTCAAATCATCAGACCTTGCTGGTGACAAAATCCTTGTCAATTGCTTCCCAAATGGTAGTTCCATCACAAGTGCAGAGCTTTTTGTAATTCTCTCCAACGCCTGCACTCCTAGCTATCACTGCAGCTGTGAGACCTGGATCTGATTTATCTTCTGTTCCATACAACACTATTGATCTCCCAATGAGATCGGCAACTCTAAGCTGCTCTTTAAAGCCAGAAAAGAAAGCCTCACCTTTCTTATCAACATCTAATGTTCCCAGGTCGCCAAGTGGCTGAATAATCACACACACAATTCAGAAGATGCATTTCTGACATAGTTCCCATGACATAATTACAGCTACAAAAATGGGAAGGGAAAGTAAAACATGTCACTTGACAGAATGAATGTGGAAAATTACCTTCCAACAATTATTACTACTGCAAAGGGGGGTGTTCTTTTCCTTTTCCCTTATTTATTCGTCGGGCTGGAGAAATATAGGGAGAAACAGAGAAGGTATAAGAAAAAAGCTAACCTCTTTCTCAGTTGCATTGTTTGTTGGATTGAACACTTTCCCAGTGCTTGATGGCCCATTGGTCAGATCACCAAATTCATTTATTGACCAACCATGTTTTCCAGGTGACAACCCGCTAAAGTTAGCCTCAATCCTAGCCAGTTCCATATTGACTTGAGCCAAGCGAACCACACCAAAAATATATGGACCTTTGAACTCGGAAACTGCAGCAGAAACTAAGAAATCTGCAGAGCAGGAGCAAAGGTAGGTCATTCTTGATACTCGGGAGTTACTGATGCATCTAAAACTAAATGCAAACAGAAGGTATGTCGTTTTTTAAATTTTACTTGGAAGCTTTGACACTTGTGAAATGTAACAAAGCTGAGGCAGTTTTTTAAATTTTACTTCACATTTCACAAGTCTAGCACTCTTTCATTTCTAAGTGTTCCCTGGGTGAAGGTATGTCGTTTCCTCGTGGTAACCGTATGCTGTTTTCATTGGTCACAGAAATCACCACAACAAGAACTTGTTCTCAGGCATATGTGCAAATTCAGCAACCATGTCTTTTACAAAGGCAGCATGCATTTGCTCACACAACTTACAGGCACGTATCACCAACAAATATAGCTGTTGATCTGTCACAGAGAGTAACTGCACCCCAGAAGGGTCAGCACAGTGGGCATGAAACATCCATTCTTTTCTTATGCTGACAAGTAGATGAAAAGTCCACCATCAAAGCAGAGATACTGAGTAAGAATCCATTTCAAGATACCAAAAACCCCCACATATTAATAGCTACAGTTAATCTCTTGGTTTTTTGGGGGTAAATTAATTCATAGAAAACCAAAGCAAGAACAAGATCACAGGACATGGGCATACGATCATATCAAAACTAAAACATGCCCTAATACTCTGTCCTAAAAAAAGGGACAACCTACTGGCCATTCGGTGCACCTCACTTTTCCTCATCAACTGACCCCATATCTAAGAAGTATCGGTTGCGATCATGACATTCACTTCCATTCCCACAAAGAACACAGCTGCTGACATTCCTATTCTGGTTATCTTCAGTAGAGAGTCCCCCTAAGACAGCCATCCACTGCACAATAGCCCATCTATGCACATAATGCTTGAACCAAATGACTTTGCACCACGAGATCTCACGAACAGGACACCTTATGGTCTTCTAGGCTTATTTTATGGAGAAATTTCAATTGGCATGTAGAGACCATATGACAGCATCCAATATCCTATCAGAAGTATTAGGGTAATGGTACATGTAGTGTTCTTGACCACAACCAGAACCAGGTGTTGTTCCTAATCACTGAAGCCACTTTTACATGAATTGATCTGCCCAAGTAATAGTCAATCCTGTCCCCAAATCAATGAGAGGGCCTAAAGGATGCCAATTATCCAACCATAAAGATGTGCCAACACCATTACCAATGATATACTTGATCCAAGGTTGAACCGAAGTCCTCAATTTGAAAATTTCCCAATGTCCAAGAAGCATTGATTGGAATACTCGTGAACCATAGACATCGATTTTTTAGCATCGTAAGTATCGATCCATCTTATCCATAAGGTGTCAGCATTCTTGGCAATGGCCCATAGGAGTTTGGACATGGCAGCCATGTTCCAATCAGCCCTGAAGCCAATCCCACCCTCTTCCTCTGGGACACAACAGAGCTCATTTGATTTTAGCACCAGTGGTTTGAGTTCAGAACCTGACCAGAAAAAAGATCTAAGCACAGCTTCATTACCCTTAAGAACTACTGAGGAAGAATGAATATTCTCCAATAAAATTTGAGTACTGAATAGTACAGCAATTGACAATCCACAGAGTGAAGTCTGGTAGTAATTAGGGGCACTCCCAAATACCTCACTGGCAACATACCTTTAGGAATAGACAAAATATCATCTAGGGTACCTTTGCTTTCAGGCTTAACACCAGCAAAAATCACAGTGCTCTTAGCTTGGTTAGGTCTGAGTATAGGCTATAGAAGTCTCTTAGCATAACATTCACTGATTGAAGAGGGAACATCAAGCTCCACATGAGATGAATAGGTTGTCAGCAAATATGAAATGAGAGATTTGAACATCATCCACTTTGGATGGTACGTAAAATCCCCTTTGGTGATTCTATGTTGTAGAATGGAAGAGAACCCTTCATAACTAGCAGAGAAAGACAAGGCGATAAGGGATAAGCACCCCTTTCCAGCAAAATTTCCTTCTACTACCCCATTAATCACAACAGAAAACATAGCAGAAGTAACATATCGCTTGATCCAGTTTTGTGTTTTTTTGATAGCCTAGGTGTTCGTTCGGCTTTGGGATTGCCCCAACCTACTGCCAACTAGCCCTCGGCGCCTTGAAGTTAACGACCGGGTAAACCTCCAATGGCCCATAGTTATTGGTTCTAGTGGGTTTTGACCTCGTGACCCTAGGGGGCAAGTCCTTTAGTCACTCTCTCTCCTTCCACTGAACCACACCCTTGGGGTTTATCACTTGATCCAGTTGATGAACACTTCTGAAAATTCCATCACAGCCATGACATCAGAGAGGAGTTGCCAATCCACTGAATCATACGCCTTCACGAGATCCAATTTCATCACAACCCCTTGGTCTTTGTGATAATTCTTAACCCTGTGTTAACCATTTCTTGCATTAACATGTTATCCACAATGAATCTACCTTTGATAAAAGCTGACTGACAAGGGTTAATGAGAGTTGTGAGGCTATGTTGCAGCTGATTACCAATGATCATAGAGAAACATTTGTAAGTAATTGTTGAGGGAGAGATTGCTCTAGGAACAAGGAAAATGGCAGTAGAGTTCCATTATTTGAGCATAAAACCAGTGTTAAGGAACTGTTGAATAGCTGCAACCAAATCAGAATAAACTATTTCTCAAATTTTATGATAAAAAGCTGAGTTATAACCATCAGAGACAGGGATTTTGTCCCCCTTAATAGATATCTTCTTCAGTAACAGGTTGAATAAGGCCTACCACCCCCATAGAAGCAGGCACTGTAGTTTTGATTGAGGCTTGAGATCAGCAATAGCATTGCCATCTTCACAAAGAGTAACCAACAATCTCCTACAATAGCACTGCGGTCTTCCAACACATCACCATTCCATCCACCAAGCTAAGGATCTTCCTTTTAAGTTTATGAGAAGCTATTTTCTGATGAACAAATTCAGTGTTTATATTCCCCAAAGTAAGCCAATTCACCCTAGACTTGTGTTTCTTGAAAGACTTCTGCACAGCTGCATTCCATGAACTTGCAAATTGTTTATGTTCCTTTTTCATGAAAGTTACCATCATAGGGATTAGTGCAGCACAGCGCTTGAACCTTATTTAGGTCATCTCTAGCCATATCAGCTCTAGAGCTCGTATGCCGATCATTAAAACTTTTAAGCTCAGGCTTTAACCTTCTAAGTTTGAGACTCAACTTCAACATCTTTGAGTTGCAGCGAATAGGGGAGGACCAAGATTTATCCAGTATCTCTTAAAATCAGCATACATCACCCAGATATTCAAGAATTTGAAAAGCCTCTTCCTAGAAACCTCAGGCATAACAATCACCATGACAGGGCAATATTCTGAGACACCCGAAGCTAGCAACTAAAATGAAACTAAAATAAAACCTAACAAGATAAACCTACATCAGGCTTCAGAATATGGGGATTAATTGAGCCAGGTAGAGTAAATAAGAGCCCCATCTAGCTTGCTTTTATTGGTACTAAGCCCACCTCTTTTATTATACCAGGTATACCAAAAACTTTAGAAGGCATAGCCTCCATCTCTAGATAATACAGTTATTAAAATCCGTTGAAACACTCCGATCAAACCTTTCAAGCCTCTCATTATTGATTCTTCTAACCACATTGAAATCCCCTACTTGGACACACGAAACTCCCCAAATTACAGCATCCACAAATCTCATATCAGCCCAAAGATTTCTTCTATCCACAAGATTATTATACCCATAAACCACAGAAACATAGAATTGTTTGTGGCACCCCAACCCAAACACCTTAACTACCGTTATTTGGGGAGAGGATAAAAAAATAGAGACATCTAGAGTTTGTTGATCTCATGCCATAATGGTCGATGTAGAACCAGAGTATAAACACTAAGAATCCACCCCTAGGGGAGAATTAGAATCCATACTAATTTAAGAAAACAAAAAAAACTTAATTCATCCAATGCCAATAAACATCCTGCTAGAGTCCTTTAAATACGCTCAAGAGATAACAACTAAAATGAAACTAAAATAAAAGATAAATACAACCTAACAAGATAAACCTACATACAAAATAGATAAATCCTAGACACCAATTGAAAATACTTAAAAGATAAATTTTGATAACAAATAAAAATCGATAAATCTTAAACATAGTTGTGAATGTTAGGATTTTTATACTATAAACCATGACTTTATGTAATGAATTAATATTTGTTTGGATTATTTATTAATCAGTTATTCCTTTTCTTGATGAGAATCTTTATGGGCAAATGCTTACCTTATATCATATCATATTGTGCATGGGTGTCTCTTATTCCACATAGTAGATATTCTGGTGTGTAGAGTTCGACTTACATACAGAGGATCAGATTATCAGTTCTTGTGGAATATAAGCATTTAGTTCACAGTCTTAGTCGGAATTAGACATACCATCAGTAAGACTATAACACTGTTTCAGTAGGTCTGTCTTTACTACGGGAAATTGTATAATTTCAACTCACAATACTAGTGCACTTTGTGTGTGATTGAAGTAACACCGTCATCTTGGAGTGTGTTTTGGTTAGAGATCGTGTGGGAAGATGTCGCCAAAAAAGAGTATTGTCAAGATTGTAGTGCTACGAATATGAGTTTTGTTACAAGTGGGTTGTCAAAACGAAGGTCCGTGACAAGTGAGTTCATGAGCAAGTTACGAAGAGGGTAATTGAGGAACGAGGAGAATCATGCTGGAAATCAGTAATGAGCAAAACCAAGGAAGAGATGGGCACACTAAGGGCGGGGGTGTCCGCTCCAAAGGATAAATAGTGGTGGTTGCTTTTGTGTCAATCTGATTGAAGTTTGCTTTGTGGATGTTAGTTCTCATGTGCTGAAGCACTGTGGGTACATGCTGACTAGAGAGTTGGGTGACGAGGGAAGTCATTGTAGCACGGGCAACCATGTAGCAGGACTGCATAAATCACCCATGAATTTCTGTCAGGGAGACTAAGGACATCCATGTGGGATGATCTATTGCTTTATTTGAAGGCTAAAGGGTCTTTGTAGACAAAAGGTGACGTACAGACATTAAACTCACTTCTTGAAAAGTATAGAGTGCAAAACGCTTAACCAATTTCAATGGGACTCGGCACGAAAAGGTCATCAATATGAGATGTTGATTTGCGGAAAGAAATTGAGCTTCTAAGCAAGGCACTGTTGTGATTGCATTGTGCTTGCATCACGAGGAAGTTCATGAATTAGGTGGGGTGGAATGTCGTGACCCACGAGTTTGGGCATGGTCTTCATGGTGACCATCATTAGTGGGCATTGCTAATAATCACATTTTAGTAAATACGATCATTATGACTCCTCAACCATGGGCGATATTTCCTTGTGTAATTTGGAAATGCTCAGAAACCCATATAAAGGGTGAGTGGTGTGCACTACGAGCATCCCCGGTGTCGTCATGGATACGAAGTGTGTTACCCAGGGTAAGTTGGGGGCGGGCCTTGGGCATCTGGAGGGGTGTCTAAGTGTCTATGCGGGTTAGGGAACCCCACAGATAGTACATCTAGGCATGTGTTGTTGGTACTGCGCGGTAACTTAGGAATGAAAGCTAAGGACTTAGGCACGCTATGTCGTGTGTGTTAACCGTTGGATTAAGGTTTTAGGCGGAGTGGACTATCGAGGCATTGAGCATAAGACCTTGTGTGCGAACCTTGTGGGCTATACACGGACATATTGCCTCACTAGAGCGAAATGTTAGGGATGCGCAATGGCCCTTGGCTGGAGAATAGTATGCAGTTTCATAAAAACATTTGAGTATTGGCTGCAGACGTGCTTTGTGGGAAGGCTAACTTGGGCAATCATGGAGAGGTTTTCCTGAGTGCCGCATAGAGCGCAAGTATGAAAATCTTGGGCGGGTTGCCATTGCTGTAATATCATCAACTTACAGTCTGCCATGGGCCAGCCTCAATCACCTTCCTTTGGCCCCCAATTTGTAAAAATTTGAATAAGTAGAACCCTTGCTCGTTTGACAGAACTTCTAACAATCCAAACTTTCCCCACATTTGGTGACGATATTCTTTATCATAAAAGATACCTTTTTACCTAAAAAGTAACCCACAACAACTCATCCCATTTTTCACTCCCATTTTCTTCCACCCCTGGAGGGGGACACACAACAATCCTCATCCCTAATTTTAGGAGGATAAACATAGAGCGTGTTCTTGCGCTCTTTAGATTGTGCAACAATTTCATTCCACTCAGATTTCCCTATTGTAGATCCCTTATGAGATAAGCTTGCAGAGCTTTGATCACCTCTAATTCTTGTCTTAAAAGTCGAATCTCAATGTTCAAACCCATAATTTGCCTAGTTATACACCCATCAGAAGATTCAAGAATATGATTTTCATTCAAGTCGAGACAACCGTAATTTGTTCCAACCAATCACAAAGATTTACAGGTTCCATATTACTCACAATTGAAGCAGTAGAGCTATTCCTAAGTACATAATTAAGTCTGAAATAATTACTTAGCTAGCAAACTAGCAACAAGGTTATACTACTTGAAACATGAATTAAAGCAGGAAGGACCTTATCCATCAAACACATGAAAGAAGCAAAGAATGATCACTGGTTCATGAATTACTAGAGGAGAAATGAAGAATCAAAGTAATTTTGGGAGAAGAGATTTCCTGCCAAATCGCCTCAGAGCTATAAACTATTTGTTTGAAGGCAAACTAACTTTGCTACAGTTTATCTCTTTTTCTTGAACAAGAATAACCATTAAGACTATTTTCTTTAATCACCCATATATTAAGAAAATTAGCATCGACATGTCCAACGAATTAATTAAACAACAAAATAACAAACTAATGAAGTAAACCATTAAAATCACCAACCACTAAGCAGGGCACAAAAGGCTTATTTTTACATGAAAAAGGGCAAAAGGAAAAAAAAGGAAGCAACCTTCAGGAACCCCTTGGCCGATTAAACGAGCTTTTCTACCGGTTTGCTCCAAAGCTTCGGTCATGATCTTCACAGGTGAAGAACCAAGAATTCTGACTACTTGGTTGCTCAAATCCACTTCAACTTTTTTAACACCTAAAGCAATTCCAAAGAAACAATATATTGGCTCACAATAAATGCAAAAACTAGGCAGTAAAGTCTTATTAATTTGGTTATAGCACACATCTGAGTTTTTATTACCCACCATCAACAGTCTCTAACTTATTCTTGACCGCCTTTACACAACCATCGCACTTCATATCCACCATATACTCTGTCTGTACCAAATCAAAACAAAATATCAGAACCCAAACACAATCCACCTTTTGTCAACCAAATAATATCCTCAAGGACCTTAAACCACAATAAAAATAATAATAACAAAGGAGTGTTCCAAAATTACCACAAATCTAACAAATATCAATGAATAGGAAATCAATACAGTCACACGTATCACCTTAATTAACATCAACTTGAAAATCAAAACTCACCAATAATTCCGGCAACACGGCAGTGTTCTGCAAATGAAAATAAGAAACTACATGAGCCCAAATTGAAATATATAGACGGAGATGTGCACCTAACTAGTCCCACCTTCCAATACGGATATAAGAAAATATCCGCTTCAGAGGAAAAGCATCATTTACAAATCTAACAAAGTTATATAACTTCTCATAAGCCTCACTTACAAACGCATTTAAAGGTATCCAAAAGTAGTGACAAAGGAAAATTTCAGAAATGAACGTCTTTTGATACGAATTTGAACGGATATTAATGACGAATATTCTAAAAGTTTCCTCTGATTTGAATTAGAATGCACATGGGGCAAATATATCCCTAACGGGGGAGGAGAGACCTGAAAGGAGAGTTTACGATCCGAGGAGGGAGCATCCATGTCTAGCGCCGAGGGAGGGGAGGCGGAGCTCTTTACTAAGACAAATCGATGGTGTGGTTTGAGGCTAGAATTGGTAGAGGAAGACGGAGGAGTTAGGTTTTTGGAGAAGTAAGAGGGAGAGGAAGAAGATGGAGACAGAGCGAAGACAACTGGAAGAGCGGTGGCTGCTGCGATAGCCGTCGTGGTTGTGCCTGCCACGGACCTCAGAAATCCCATTTTGTACTTCCACTTGCAACAAGCCTACTTTGCACGCGCACTAAATATAAATGCAATTGCACATTATTATTATTTTCTAAAAAATATAACTCTTTATAATTTATATATGTATATTAAATTCATGGAGATTACCCTTGTATTCGTATTTTGTTTGATGTTGTCATTCTTATTATTCTATTTGTATTCATTGTATGAAAATAAGTATAATGGTTCTTATTAGAAAAATAATATGCATCCAATTACAAATTTCATAATATGCATCCAATTACAAATTTCATTTGCGATAATATTAAAACATAATAACACAACAATCCATATGTGATGTCAAAATAGTTCTTATAAATGCAACAAGTTAAGATGTGTACAATTAGATCATCTTATAGTTTCATAATCAACGTTGAAATTAATTAGTGTTAAACTGAGAATGGAAGGAATCATGAGATGTCAAATAAAACAAATTTGTAACGCCTCGATTTTTAAAAACGATTAATTAAAACATAGTTTTATGTAAACTATGGTGCTATAAGATCTTCTTCTAAATAGATGTCGATAGCTGGAAGCTCGAGTTCCTCTGGTTCATCTTCAATACTTGTCGTGAAATGACAGGGGAAGAGAATTGTACCATGAGCAATGAGACTCGGTAAATAATCCTACCTGTACATCTCAACTTATGTAGTAGATCAGAGTATGCATGTACATAAAATGAGCATGGAATGGATATTGGAAGCAATAAACAAGTTCAAAAATAAAATGTAACTACAATTAATAACTGAGATAATATCAAGAGTAATTTCTCAATCAATCACATTTCCCAATTGCATGTTAGAGTCTGTTGTCTCTACAACAAGGGGTGTCGACATTGTTCCACCATATCCATCAATAATCAATCAAGCATATAAGAGCGCATTATCTCTCATAACCGAGGCACCGACGGCGTTGCACCATATCCATTAATAATCAATCAAGCATGTTAGAGTCAATTGTCTCTCACAACTAGGGAGCCGACAATGGAAATATCTCAAATCTAGGATCGACACAAGCGTTGCCCATCAGGTCATCAAAGCGTTGCCTGTAATACGTGATAATTCATCAATTGTATCATAAACATAAGTTGAGCGTGCATACGTTACTGAATAAAGGGTATGTCAGAACCATCATGACAACAACTAGGGCGTTGATAGCGTAAATAGTCTATGCACTACACATCAGAAGATCAGGTTGATTACAACAGAAGTCAAATTACTAAGACTGTGTTCTCATGCATCACGATTGGATGTGGCTATAGGACCTAAGTCCAAGTCAAAGATATTCAGAATTTTCAAGTGTTTCATCATAATCGAATAATAATATTGTAATGGTAGCATGATGTACAAATATGCATGCAATCATATGTGTGATGTACATATCATATCTAATAAATATACTCCATCAAATATTTATCATATCCATCACTTTTATATCCCATTACTTATTTTATTTCCTCCCCACTTCACCTCCTTCCACCGTCCATTTTTTCTTAATTTCTTTTCAACTCTTGGATCAACTTCCCAATTTTTCTATAAATACTTCCCTCTTCTTCTCTAAATTCTCATAGCTTCTTCTCTCCTTTTTTTCCAAAAACCCTTAACCACATCCCATCAACTCTTCTATTTTTTTCCCTCCAAATCCCTAACCACATCCCATCAACCATTTTCCTCTTTTCTTTTTCAAAAATTCTAGCCCCATTCCATCAATCATTTTTGTTTAAACGCAACCCTTTTTTAATTTATCACCTTTTCCGTTATTCATATCTCATCTCTTGCACATGTATATATATGCACATACATACACATAACCATGTCTTTACATATATACATCCTATACATATATATGTAATGATTTGAGATTTTAAATATATAGTCTGAGCATTTTATTATTCACCCTATGTATATATTTCAATTATGTGTGTGCCTAAATATATGGATATATTTATCATGTATATTATAACCTGTATTTACATGTTATGTGTATATATAATTATCTTTTTAAAAAATATTATATAATATCAATACTTTATACTAATATACTTATATTATAAATACTATTTGGATATTATACTAGAAAAAAGACTTTTTGCGTCGAACCCTTTCCGTCGCAAAAAGTCATCAGGCCGTCGCAAAAGCCGTCGCAAAAAGGCTTTTGCGACGGCTTTGCGACGGTAAGGTGGGGGTCGCTATTGCCTGGGTCACAAAAACATTTTGTGACGGGAAGTTACCGTCGCAATAGGT
>JABCMJ010010826.1:0-22073 GCA_014822125.1 Arbutus unedo | reverse complement strand
AAATTTGTAGCACTAATTTAGGCTTAAAACATAAAATCATAATTATCTTTAGTAATTATCTTTATCGGAAATAGTAGGTTGAGATTCAAATTTATCTTTACTAATTATCTTCACTATTTTATAAAAATATACTATGCCTGTAGGGGTTGTTCCTTACCTGCAAATTTACCATGATATTTACAAATTTACCATAACCTGCAAATTTAGTATTTTACCCCATAAAGTTACTATGAAATTTGCTAATTTACCAGATATCGTGTATTACCTTCAAATTTACCATGATATATGTAAATTTATCATGAACGGCAGGTGTTGTTCTTTACTTACAAATTTACAAAGACCTTCAAATTTACCATGATATTTAAAAATGTACCATGACCTGGAGGTGTTGTTCCTTTTCAACAAATTTATCAAAACCTTCAAATTTACAATGATATCTGAAATGTACCATAACCTTCAAATATACCATGTCTGAGTCAGTATCATCCAAACTAAACATGTATTCCAACGATTCGTACCTCACCCTAACCCGTAGTCTGATGAAAACAATTCGACTTCCTTCGTCCTTCTCCGGTAATAGTCAAATTAAACCCGTACTCCGTATTCCAGTACCGGCGGTCGATGTTCTGTAGATGTGGTGCGGTGTTTGTATGCAATTCTGATGAGTTAATGGATTTCGGAGCCCTAGATCTATGGTGAGGATTGTTGGGTATTTTTTTTAATCCCACGATTTTAGGAGAGACAAGTCTAATATTTGAGAGATGACTGTTAACTTTGGTTAATTTCAAGATAAAGGTAAATTTGGTATTTTAAAAAAAAAAGGATCAAAACTTAATATTTATAAGTGCATATGATGAAAAAATAATAAACACTTAGAGATGAGACTAAAAAATAACTTTCCAAAATTAAATTCCATTCCTAATTTTTAGCAAATTGAATCTGTATAATTATTACCAAATTGAATATGTATCTACACAATTATTATGTAATTGACTCTTCATATTCAGATTTAATTATAGCTTTACCCCATGTTATTTACGAACCTTAGCTGTTAGATAAAATTGATCTTAGCTGTTGATGTAAAAATAGCTTTTGAGGGTCCCACATCGTCATCTCTTGTAATATAAATGACAAATAGATTTTTTTTTTCTCTTGTTGTACGACAGATTATTTTAAACTTCAACTTGAACTAAAATTATACATTTTTTCTAAGAGCAGTGGTACACACAGAACTTAAGGGTAAAGATGGATGCACGTGAGACTCTTATTATTTTATAAGAGTATCGAACTATTTCACACACACACACACACACACACACATATATATATATATATATATATATATATATAATATGCATAGACTTTCCCTTTCGCTAACAATTTAGTATTCTGGATAGGTCTGTGCCGGAAGACGCGGTTTAATCACGACTTCCAACGGATGTATCTTAGGCAAAGCAATGCCCAATCCCTCAGTCATATCCACCGAGTCACCACTGGGCGTTGTCAAGTCGAACCCATGAAGCAAACGAGCCAGCGTCAATTGAACCACCAGCAATCCGAACGAGACACCGGGGCACATTCTTCTACCAGAGCTAAACGGAATGTACTCAAATTGCTGCCCTCTGTACCCGACACCCGCATGATCAACCAGAAATCTCTCCGGTTTAAACTCGTCAGGATCCGACCAAATCCTCGGGTCCCTTTGCAGCTTCCACAGATTCACAATCAAACGGGTTCCCTTTTCAACGTAATAGCCACCGATTTTACAGTCTTCCATGGCCTCGCGAGGCCCAGCTAGAGGACCCGGCGGGTAGAGGCGGAGGGTTTCCTTGACTATGGCCTGGAGGTATTTTAGGTTCTTGAGATCGGATTCTCGCACCAGTTTGTCTCTTCCTACTTGGACGTCGAGCTCGTGCTGTGCAGTTTTTAGGGCATGCTTGTTGTTTAGAAGCAAGGAGAGAGCCCACGTCAGTGTCTCTGCTGTGCTTTCTGATCCGGTCAAGATTAGGATCTAGCAAGAATAGTCAATTTGAATTGTAATCACACACATCAAGGCATATCATATAAATCAAAGAGTAAATCTACGCATACAATTTTTGTGTACATATTTGAATACAAATGTATTTTGAATTATCTAATAAACATTAGAAACGAGCAAATCCCCGTGATTGAGTACCACGACTTTTAATTGCAGCCGATCAATTAAGATTGAAAACCGTGACTAAATTTTAAGAATTATTGTCGTTATTGTTGTCGCTGCATATGAAATTAAACTAAAATTGAAAACATGCGTTCAATTGGGATTCGGCTAGCAAGAATGCTATTTGAGCCGAACAAAAACCCGAACCCCCTCCGATCCAGGTGGCGGGGTGGACCCTTTCCTGTTTTTTGGTTGTGAAATTGCACTCCTCCCTCACTCCTCAACAACCCTTCCATTTTTTTTTGTCAAATTGCATTTTCTCCCCTCTTTCCTCAAGAGTACTTTATTTATTTATAAAATAAATTTAAAAATCTCAAAAATCATCTAAAAATATTTACATTACCTAATGCGCAAGTAACCGATATCACTCATTCGAATCATTTTCGGTTGTGTTTTCCGAATTTTATTCTAAAAAAATATTAAAAATTTACCGTTGACTTAAAAAATTATTTCGGAATTAACCGTAAGCTCGAAGTATTTTGATAAGGGATTGTTGAATTATTGTAATGTATTTGTTGATTTATATTTTTTTGTTATTTTTTATTTTTTTGTTGATTTATAAAACAAAGTTAAAAATCTCTTAAATTATCAAAAAAATATTCACATTCATCAAATATCCTAATGCGGCCAACTTTGGAGAAAAAAAATGACCATCACCACTCATTAAAATCCCTTTTGGTCGTGTTTTTCGAATTTTATTCTCGAAAAAATACTAAAAATGCATCATTGACTTACAAAATTATTTCAAAATTTACCGTGAGCTCATGGTAATTACGTTAAAAAGAGTATTTTAACAAATACACCACATTCATCACATGCCCTAAATACCTTAGAGAAATAGCAACAAAATATAAATCAACAAATATCTTGCAATAATTCAATAACTTTTTATCAAAATATTCTGAGCTTACGGTTAATTTTGAAATAATTTTTTAAGTCAACGGTAAATTTTAGTATTTTTTTAGAATAAAATTCGAAAAGCACGACTAAAAAGGGGTTCGAATGAGTGGAGTCAGTCACTTTTTTTTTCAAAGTTGGGTACATTAGAACATGTGATAAATGTGAATATTTTTTAACGATTTAAGAGATTTTTAACTTTGTTTTATAAATCAACAAAAATATATATATAAATCAACAAATATCTTACAATAATTCAACCATCTTTTTATCAAAATATTAAAATCTCACGGTTAATTCTGAAATAATTTTTTAAGTCAATGGTAAATTTTTTAATATTTTTTGAGAATAAAATTCAAAAATCACAACCGACAAAGGTTCGAATGAGTAGTGTCGGTCACTTTTTTCTTTCAAAGTTGGGCGCGTTAATAAATGTGTATATTTTTTAATGATTTAAGAGATTTTTAACTTTGTTTTATAAATAAAAATTAAATAATAACATAATATAAATCAAAAAATACGTTACAATAATTCAATAACCCTTTATCAAAATATTTCGAGCTCACGACTAATTTTGAAATAATTTTTTAAATTAACGGTAAAGTTTTAGTATTTTTCGAGAATAAAATTTAAAAAACACAATCGAAAATGATTTAAATAAGTAGTGTTGGTCATTTGTGAATTAGGTAAAATAAATATTTTTAGATGATTTTAGAATATTTTAAATTTATTTTATGAATAAAAAAATTACTGTTGAGAAGAGAGGTGGAGAAAATACAATTTGACAAAAAAAATGGAAGGGCTGTTGAGGAAGCGAGGGGAGGAGTGCAATTTCACAACCAAAAAACAGGGAGGGGCCCACCCCGCCACCTGAATCGGTGGGGGGATTCGGGTTTTTGTTCGGCCAAACAGCATTCCTGTTTGGCTAGTGCCATGATGGGCCCATCACGTAACCGAGTATGATTTAAACAAGTATGTTATTTACTTTTTTGAATTTGATCACTTGAAAACCAATTGTGTAAAGAGGATTTGCGGTGGAAATAAAACGATATAGTTTTATTTTTTTTGTTCTCAAAATTATATCAAATAAATTTTTATATTAAAAAAACGTCATTTTATCTACACTACGATCCTAGAATTCCAGGGCAAAAGAGAGAGATATACCATGGTGGTGGCCTTGATGACAGTATCCCGCTTGTGGCCAGACATTAGGGTGTCCTCTTCAAGGACTGATAGCATAACATCCATGAAATCAGCTGCACCAATACTATCATCATCATTATTACTCTCAATTCTTCTCTTCTGAATATGTTCTTGAAGCCATTTCCCAAGTACTGCATCAATTTCCTTGGAAGTCTGCTTCATAGCTTTCACATGTCCACCAATATCCAACCACTCAAGCCATGGAATTGAATCCGAAACCACGAAAATCCCACTCAGATACAACGCTTTCTCGATGGCTTCTTTCATACGCTCCTCGTCAGTGCCACTGTGGCTGCCAATGCTAGCTGAAAATCTCTTTCCAGCCAGCATTCTCATGATTATATTGGACGTCAAGTACTTAAACCACTCGTTTATCTTTACCTGCATTGACGATTCCCAAAAAAAAAAAAAAAAATCAGGGTCAAAAAATTTCAATACTTTTACAACTTTTTAAAAGTTGAAACGAAATAAATAAACTATAATTAATTACCTGGGTAGGGAAGTCCCCATTGTTGGTGCAAAGTAAGTGCAGATCCTTGGTGCACAAATCCACTTCCGATTCTCTGACTCGCTTTAGCTTCTCAAGCCTGTGGGTTGTCAGCAGCTCGAGAGTGACCATCTTCCTAACATCACGCCAATAGGGTCCATAGGGTGCTAGGGCAAACACGGCTTGGTCATAGCCAAGGTACTTGGTAACAGCCATAATTGGGCGAGACGCAAAGACTGAGTCATTGGTGGTGAAGCATTCCTTGACGTACTCCCAACGGCTCACCAACAGGGCTCTGTGACTACCCAGCTGTAGTGATAAAAGGGGTCCGTGTTTGTCGGCCATGGCTCCGAGTGTACGGGCAAGGGGAGGTTTTCCACCTAGAAGATGGAGGTGGCCTATCAGGGGTAATGCCCCTGATGGTTCTGGGGCCCTGACATTTCTGCTCTTGCTTTCTTCACTGTTGGGTTTGATTCTTTTGAAATAGATGTGGAGCAAGAGAGCTAGTAGCCCTAGAAGTGATAGCAAGTTTGTGAGAGAATCCATGGCCTTTGTGTGAAAGTTGCGGGATATGATTATCATAGGGCTCACTCCTTTTTATAGAAAGGAAAAAAAGTGTCGAGAAAAGAAAAATTATTACTTGGTTGATTATGTAGCGGAATAAGGGACCTTGATGTGAAGTGCACACAGTCCAACGTGATATGCGTAAAAACGAAGTCATTTTTATGCACAGAAAATTATTCAAACACTGTTAATCACAGTAAAACCTGGACTTTCCTCACAAACAACAAAGGGTATATTTGATTCAACGGATAAACGTTGGAAAAAAACGATTAAAATGTTTCTTTCATGAATAAATGAATTAAGGTTCATTTCAAACGTAATCACATTCTAAATGATAATTTGGAAAGAAAAGTAAGGGAAAGAATCCATGGCCACTGTAAAAAAGTTGCACGATACGTTTATCAAAGGGCTTATTCCTATTTAGAGCATTCATATTAGTCTCTCTATTTTTTTAATAAATTAGAGAAAAAATTTCATTTTTCTTATTTTAGGGAGTCGCATTTTTTAATATCTCTTGCATCAGCTTCTTTATTCTATCCCTATTTTATTAAAATATTCTTTTTTCCCCTTTCATATTCAATTCAAATATTTTTTGTTTTTGCCAAAATTAAACATGAACACTAAACACATTTGCAGACATTAAAAACTTAATGAAAAACTAAAACACTAACAGGAACACAAGAGTACTATTTCAAGTTCTTTTGAACTACAGGAACATGTACATGGTTATTTTCTTTCAGATACCCCATAATGAAATTTATCTTCCCTATTAATATTAACTTCCCTGCTAGCAACTAAGTAATTGGGCTCCAAAGAATATGATTCTACCTAAACCACACAAGGAATCAATCACTACAGCCCACAGCGGAGGAGAAAGAAATAAAAATAAAAAATAAAAATAAACTCTTAGGATGCTGCAGTTGTTCCTTAAACTTAAGTAGTTACTGTAATTTTTGGTATATAAGGAGAATTCGAAGGGAGGCTAATGTGAAGAGTTCCTCGAAAGAATTGCTCCTCAAATTGAGGAAGAAGGAGATTTAAAGAGCTTGATGTGGATGCTCCTATAGCAAGAAAGAAACATATTGCAAAAGTGCAAGGAAAAGCACACAAGAAAAATTACTATTTAGTTGATTGGGGAGCAGAATAATGGACATGTTCAAAACGACTGTTCGGGTAATTTTTTATCCACCAAAATAACATCGTTTTAATGTATTGTGTGCAATGCACAACAAGACCTCAAACAAACACAAATAAGACACTTTGCTCACAAACAATAAAGGGAACACTTGATTCAACGCGATAAACATTGGAATGAAACGTTCAATGTTTAGTTCATGAATAAATGAATTAAGGTTCATTTCAAACGTAATCACATTTCATATAAATACAGAAAAGTAAGACATCGGGATTACATTCTAATGATGCCAAAAATTTGATGGTGACTTTCGTGCTCTTGCAGTGGTTTCTATACACAAACTTTGAGACTAGAGTAGTTTTCAACTAAGCAACGATCCTGCGACGATCAAGTTAATAATTAGTTGAGAGGGAGTGCATGCAAGAGTGTAAGTATGAAGTACATAAAAACATACATTGTCCTTTGCCTAGTAGCTCATTTTATAGGATGGAAGACGAATTAAGAAATTTTAGGGAGTATGATGTCGGCCGATCACGCTCTTCTCTCTTTGTTGGGAGGCAGGGGGTATTTATTGAGGGTTTTGTCACTTGGATTCTGAGGGTTCTAGGGCGTCATTTGTGGGATCTTACCGAACGAATCCCATGATTGGTTTCTCTTGGCCAAACAGCATAACTCTCAGAAGGCTTAGTGCCAACGGGTAATACTATGTGAATCGCCTAGAACCTGGGCGGCCCAATTTTATTGAATTGGAGATTTGTTGTGTGATGCGCATATCAAAGTGTGTTGTGCATTAAAATGACTTGGTGCACAAAAAAATTTCCGAATACTACCCGACTATTTGGACAATTTTTTATATGTCAAAACGATATCGTTTTGACACACAACACGCTCTATTGTGCGTGCACAATGCACGATAGGAATCCAAGTCCAAATTTCATTCCTATATTCATCGCATACCAATAAACAATGTTATTTCTCTTGTTCTGTACCGGCTTCAATGTAGTACCGGACCATCGGCATACTGTCTCAGCTTGTTCTGGCCAGTATAGTACCGGTTTGTAATATATATCTTTTAGATTTTTTTTTAAAAAAAATTGGATAATTAAACATAAATTGAGACTAAAATTATCAATTTTTATGTTTGTTGATTTATTTTTAAGTTGCAAGACTTTATTTTATATGTCCAGTGCGATTTTTTGTTAAAAAATATTGTTTAAGAAATGTATATTTATCTTAGCGGTAAATCTAAAATAGTATTCCGGTACGTACCGACATTGTTACGTATTATATAATTAACAAAATCGATATGCTCGCTGATACGAGATTAGTAACTTTCCTAATGACCCAAAGACACACAAGATGTTTTACCCAATTCAAGTTCCTTGAACAAAGCAAAAGGGACAAGAGCATTATTGGACTACTTATGTAGGGTTACATCGTTCGCGTGTATCACGTGGTTAAACAACAAGGACAGTTCCTTTGATGTCTCACCTTAATTATTTGTGGTTGATATAAGTTGGTGGTCAATTTTTCCAAGAGGTTGGACCTTAAGACTTGCAGAGGTAATTCCAATCGATTTATGTACTACATAAGATATCCTCGAATCTTTTGTAGCTGCCACGTCAACCATGGAGGGGACCTCATTAAGATCCAAATAGTAATTCATGAGAACAAAGGGCCACACGAATTAGAAAAGCATAAAATTTTAGACAGAAATTGAAAAAAATTTAGATAGGACAACGCGGAAGACAAAAAAAAACAGTAAGAATTATCATTTTTAAATCTTTTTTTGTCTTTCAACCATGTTTTTTTTTACTTTATAAATTTCTTTGGTAAGACGAGTGATTAATTCAAAAAATTTAATAAATAATAAAAAAAATAGTGATACCAATACTGAAAATTTCGGTCAAATGAAGCCTTTATCGTATTTGGGAGCTCGTGAGTTAAAAAAAAAAAGTTACTCAGTGCACACTTTTGTTATTTTAAAAATTGGAAAAAGGCTTAATGCACGTGGCTTCTTTGATAAGCGGATTAATTATTGTTTCTAACGAGTCGCACTCGTAACTATCAAATCACGTTAGAACAAACTTATCGTCGTGGCCGCACCGTCTTTCAAAACTCTAGTGTTTCACATAAGAAATTAGAGGTTATATATACACCAGCTCAGTCTATTATTATTTTCTTCTCCTATTCTATATTTTTGGAAATAATATTAGAGATACAAATGTGTCCCGAACTATTAGACATAGGCCATTGTGGCTTCTCCTATTCTATATTTTTTTAGATTTTTTTAGTTTTTAAAAATAATTTTTTAATTTTTTAAAATATCTAATATCATAAAAAAATTAATACAAAAAAATAAAAAAATTCAAATAATAACAAAAAAATCAATCAAATAATAATTCAATAATTATCACAATTCAAATAGAACATTTGAGTAGTTATATTTTGAGTTAATGAACTAAAACAAAATCGATCCAATAGTACACATCCAAAACGTGATATTAATACTCCATCTATTCTATAAATTCTATCCGCTGATAGACAGTGTGATTGGTCCACCATAGATTAATTGATGTGCACGTAAATTCATCCTGACACTCTGAGTTATCAGAAATATATATTCTCTAAATTTCATTCATTACAAGAAGTCGTGTTATTTTTTGAAAAATAATAAAGTATTTTCGTATAATATTTTTTTTTTAAATTCGTACCACTTATTATTGACAAATTCTGCGTAATGAACTAAGATTATAAAAAGAGGAAATAATCAGTTCTTCATAATTCACTTCCCTTTTATGCAGTATAATCAAATTTTTGGGCAGGAATAATGCCACTTATTAGTGATTTCTTCCACCATTTTATATCATTTGTTGTAAAGTGAATGACTTCATCAGTAATTTTTATTATTATTGGATGACATAGTCAAATCCTATTAGTTGAATATGGAACAGATCAAACCCTATTGGTTGAACGACGTGGTGCTTTTTAATTCGAACGACGCTACGATTCTCGATTAGTAGAACGACACGGCGATTTCTGATCGGCCAGGTGATCCAATTTTTTTCTAAATATTCTTCTGTAATCAGGGAGCTTAGTTTCTAGTTTCATTCGATCAAAAATAGGGTGAGGTACTATTGTAAAGTGAGAAATATTTCAATAATAGAAAAATGTTACTATTGCCCATTAGGTGGTTGATAATGTATAAAAACTATATTGATATTCTTAAACTATGTATTGATATTCATGAATATATATTAATATCCGTAAAATATGTATTAATATTAGTTGTTTATTTGTAATTTTGTGTATATTATCTACCGCACATTAGGCGATGGTCAATATGACCCTTAATAATATTAAGTTAGTCCCCAAGACTAATTTCTTTTTCCATAGTTCTCCAAAAATCTATCCTCTATGCCTAGTGTTCTATTGTTAATTTTTTTTTTTATAGTTTATATACAACACGTCAGTCAAGTTGTGATGTCAATTATGAGATTGAGCATTTGGAATACATCTCGTTAGACATCTAGATAGGTGGTCACGGGTACCATATCGCTTGACGGATGCAAAATTCGACAGAAATACTATTAGTAAAGAATGGGGACCCGAACACCCCACTCGTAGGTCACACACCCCCCCCCCCAACACGTACACATGCATGTGCGCGCAGGCCCTCTCCTTTGGACTCTCCCTCTTTTTAATTCTCTCTCTCTCTCTCTCTCTCTCTCTCTTTCTTCTCTCACACTACGAATAACTTTTTTAACCAAATATACCATGGTCTTACCTAATTAACTTCATATTTTTATTTTTATTCAAAAAAAATTTAAATACTTTAATTTTTTTAATCATTTTTTAACTTTATTGATTCGTATAAATAAGGATTGTTGATAATTTACCATAATTAACAAGCCTTTATCAAAATATTTTGAGCTCGCAGTCAATCTCAAAATAATTTGTTAAGTAAACGGTCATTTTTTAGTATTTTTTCAAGAATAACATTCGAAAAGCACGACCGAAAGAGTTCAAATAAACGATATCGGTCACTTCTTTTCCTCTAAAATTATGTGCAGGCTCTATTTGGCCAAATTTATTTATTCGAATTTATTTTTTGTCTCTATTCTTTTTTTTTTTTTTGTATTTTTTGTTTTTACCGCAATGTTTTGTGGTTTATTGCTCCGTCTTGATGAAAGAAATCTAAAAAGTATAAAATTATGTCAAAAAGTTTTAAAAAAGTCACTGAAGACGACGAATAAACTCAAAAAACTCTTTATTTATTTATTTTTGTATTTTTTCAAATTTGATCCATTATTTATAATTTTTCTGAAAGTTCTCATCGAAATGAACCAATAAACCATAAAAACTTAACGAAAAGCAAAAAATTAAAAAAAACCTTCACATAAAGACAAAAAAAATTCTATAAATACTACAATCCAAATAGGCCTTTAGTAATCCAGGTGGCAAGGTGGAGTCCATTCCTTTTTGCTTTGAAAATTTCTCTCCCCCTTCTCTTCTCCCTCTCTATCTCTCTCTCAAAGATTAAAAAGAAAAAAAGAAAAACGTGATTTGTATTTGTTAATTTATATATTTTATTTTTTTGTTGATTTATAAAATAAAATAAATTTTTTTTTAAATTACTCAAAAATATTCGCATTCATTACATAATGCGTTCAATTTTGAAAAAAAAAAATCGACACCACTCATTCGAATATCTTTCGGTTGTGATTTTTGAATTTTATTCTCAAAAAAATACTAAAATTTTACCATTTACTTAAAAAATTATTTCGGGATTTCCGTGATCTCGGAATATTTTGTTGATTTATAGAATAAAGTTAAAAATCTCTTAAATTATTAAAAAATATCTACATTCATCACATGTTCTAATGCACACAATTTTAGAGAAAAAAGTAACCGACACCACTCATTTGAACCCCTTTCAATCGTGATTTTCGAATTTTATTCTCAAAAAAATATCAAAAATTTACCGTTTACTTAAAAATTATTTCGGGAGAGTATTAAAAGGAGGAAGAGTCCAAAGGAGAGGGCCACATGGGTGACGGGGGGGTGTTCGCGCCCCTATTCTTTACTAATAGTATTTTTGAAAGTTGGGTGCTATATATATTAGATTACAATCCTATCTTATAAAAGTTATTTTAAAACGATGAGGATGTTAAAACTCAATAGAATTTTATAATTAAGCATGCCCAAATAATACAAGGATGACATGACCTACTAGAATTGAATGAATCGTCATATTTTAACAAACGTAGAAAAAAACAAAAGAATTGGCTGAGTGTGTTTATCATGTTCGGTGAATTGAATACATGTGGACTAGGATAGCACATGACTTACAATGACCGACCTGTCACTTTTTCTAAACATTGCACCAAGGAAATATGAACTTATTTAGGCTGTCATTTTTTCATTTTTCCCCTCAGTGGCCTGTCACTTTTTCTTTTTCCCTCAATGGTTATGCTGCCCGTTTTTCCCTCTGGATACAGCCAAAAATTGCAATTCACAGATCCGGCGCAAGGGTAAAGCCTAAGAGGCCATTGTCTAAGACCCTCAAAAAAGAGCTAAAATTTAGGGGCTCCGCTAAAATTTTGGTTCTGGGCTAAGTAGGAATAGAAAAATTCAATTTTTTATGTCCATTTATTCTTTAAAAGGATTGTTTTTAGGCTCAAAGCAAACAACCAAAAAAATGTCCAATTAATTCAACTCAATCTACTTATATTTCACTTGTTGTCTTAAAAAAAATCCTAAAGCTTACACTCTGCAGAATTTCTTTTCTGGAATACAAATTTTGGCAATACGTGCTGCCCTTCCCCCACCCTCTGACTCCCTCTCTTATACTGTCACTCATCAATATTTAATTTCCTTTGGAAGCCATTAGTCACAGAAGAAGAGATTTGGTCCCCACCAAAAAAGAACAACACTCATTGTAAGGGATTTGGTCTACTCCCCGCCGAAAAAATTGGTCCCCACTGTAAGTTTTAACTTATTATATATATATATATAATAATGATAATTTATCAAATTGGTCCCCATCTCCAAAAATATTCATCAAATTTCATGCTTGAATTCATCATCATAATGATAATTTACAATTAAATCTTGATGGATTATCCGGTCATATTTTCGTAGAGTGTTCAACTGCTATCACCCTATATGAATGATGGAACAAAGGTAAAAGAAACGATACTCACTGGATGATAAGTATTGTCTTCAAACCAAATCGTTTACGTATGACGATTAAATCTTCCTCCCAATTTGCAACAATTAGTCTTCCTTCATAATTCCTAGTTGGTGATAATAGGATGAATGGAAGTCCTAGTATTTTTCCAGTGAGGATTGATTTGATACACATGTTTGGAATATAAGAACGGTCATGACCACAAAAAAATGGATAGGATAATTTATGATTTCCGGTGATTCTCGAATATAAAATCACTGAATATACCTCGAATATTTTTAGGATGTATATTTTTATTATTTTCAGTGATTCTTGATTTTCAGTAATTCTATGACCATTATTTTTAGGATAAATATTTTTATGATTTTCCTTGCTGATTTCTGGTAATTCTATGGTGAATATTTTTACCGTATTTGTTTTCAAATCTCAAGCCTATAAAAAATGGACATATTTTCAATCTACGAAATTGAAAATTATATGATATCACTTAAAAATGACAAAAGGGTAAACTTACTACTTAAAATAATTGCAAATACGTCAAGTTATGTAAAGTCGGGACTAAAACATTACTCTCAAATGTTGACGGGATGAAAACCTACGTTGCTCGCACATATATGACCCTAATTTAAGTTACCCTTATATTATCAATGAGAGAAAAAGAAAATAAAAGAGATTTGGCACAACCAAAACACAATAACTGTATATTATTCCGAGCATTTAATTACTTAAATTTGGAATAAAAAAATATTATTTTAATAGATCACTCGAGTAAACTGTCAATTTACTGAACATCACGAATAACATCTCTTAGGATTTTCTTCGTATTCATGGGCTTCAATTCAAATTCATGTTGAACGGAAAAAAATTTCCTCGGATTCCATTGGTGTTTAAGGATAATATTCGGATTTGAATAGGGTATTAAAGATGAAATCAATTGGAAATTCGTGGGTAGTAATGGGAGAAATCAAATTGGGTGTCAATGGAGAATTTGCACCTTAATCCATAGATAGGGCCTCAAATCTTAAGATTCTTTATGAATTGTTGAAATCCAGAGGTTCTAGAGTGTGTTGTGAGGTCGTTCTTGAGTTGTCCAGAGAGAGATTGGAGCATTGTGAGGTTATCGTGGAGTTCTTGAGAGAGGAACCCTAGAAGGAGGTTCTGCCCTATTTTTTCCAAAATCAACCGTGTTCTCTGTCGATTTCTTCAAATTGAGATAGGATCTATTACTTACAAACCTTAGGGTTCTCAATTTCATCGTTATTGCATGATTTTATATTCTATTGGTATTTATGTCGAATTTTAGGATTCTATCCATACTAAAATATTCAATTCTAGAATTTCCAGAATCTGAAAAAGGATGTTGATTTTGAATTTTCAATTGAGGTAGGAGGTTCTGTTCGAGCAAGGTTGATTTTGAATTTTTAAAATTTTCGAAAAAAAAAAATTTAATAGGTCGCTAGAGTGAGCTGTAGAAATTTTTTATCTTCAAATTTCGATAATAAACTTGTTTTGGCCACTCGAGCGAATTAGGGTCGCTCGAGCAACCTGTTGAAACAATAGAACAGAATTCTAAAATGTTTAACTTACTGTTCGTGCCCACGGATTCTGATTACAGACTGTGTTTAGCATGAACACATAACACATGTATCCACTGTACTTAGATTATGTCTTTGTATCCCGTGGAATCTCGTGAGAATTGAAAACCGTGTTATTACATGTTTATGTCTCAATGTATAGAATGTATACTGGTTAAGTGAACTAGAGAATGTTGAACTTCTTTTAGTTGTAGAGAACAACTATAAAGAACTTAAAGATAGGAATCTGTGGTGTGGTTATGCCAGGTATGACCGTTGTGCTATCCGATGCCAAACGTCGTTCTGAAGATACTAAAGGATAACCAGTCCCACGTGTATGATTGATTACCAGACATCGTTTCGAGGTGTGCTAAGGGGTAGCCAGTCCCACATGCAGGCTCGCTTACCAGGTTCAAGCCTCGAGGTGTCCTAAGGGGTATCCACTCCCACATGCATGCTCCGTCCATCATGCCATGTGACTGGGTGTCGTCCAACTTAAACAAGATAAAAAGAATGAAAAAATGCATAATGAAACCAATGTGTTTACTGTTTTGCTTTATTTGATATCAGCATATATTGTTGTTATATGTTCAACAGTTTTACTATGATTTGTTGTATACCTGCTTATCCTTGAGTTCAGTTTTTCGGGTAACCTTCCTACTAAGTTTCATTATTCATTGGTGTAACTTCTCTGCCTTTAGCATTTCATGACAGATTTAGAAGAGCAGATGAAGGAACTGACACGTCGAAAGAGCCGGAGATATCTGAAGGGACCTTCACTTGACTGGCTTACCCGTAATTTACTTTGATGTTTTAGTTTATTTAAAATTCAGTTGTAAACCCAAAAGTGTATTTTAGTCATTTCAATTTCAAACTTGATTTACTTAAATGTTTAAAATTGTTTCAATTTACTTAATGAATAAAGATTGGTTTTCTTTCAATAAATTATTTTAGCAAATAAAATGGTATTTAAAAGAATTAAAAAAATTAACGCGCTAAAAGTCAGGACATTACAATAATGAATATGATATACGAAATTGTTACTAATTTACAAGAGCAACTATCGTCATCTACACGCTTTAGAACATGGAATGCACAATGGCTGACCACACATAAGATTGTTACCCAAACAGTGTCATTCCTTACTGGTTGAAAAACATACTGTTTCATTTATGAAAAATCAAGTTTCAACTGGTTGAAAAATCTCTCTACGTTTGAAAAGCATACAATCTTATTTTTGTAAAATCAAGTTTGAACCGGTTAAAAATTCTCTCTACCGGTTGAAACTAGTTATTCCAAAAAAAAAGAAATTAGAATTTTCTTTAAATTTTGGTCCAACTTCAAAATCACTCCATAACTACTCTGATTATCAAATTGGTCCCAAATTTTGTTAAAATCTAAATTTATGAGATAACTTTCATCTCAAATTAAAATCAACTCGAATGAATTTCTAGAACTCCCAAACTTGGATTTCTTGTAAACAATATATGTTTTCAACCAATTCTAGTCTAGTCTAGTGTTGCCCAACCTAGAGACAACATTGAGCCTTGACCCCTTCAAGAGAAATGTTCTCAACATATTGAGGTTATCCCTATAAATTTGATACCATATTTTTATTCTTTTGTAAGCTGAAATTTTAGAACAAAACCGTCATTATTCATTTTCATAGTTTCATCACGTACTTACTCAGATTGTCGTTTAAAAAAATTTGGATGTTGTTCTTAGTGATGGTTGTACCACATCCATGTTATTCAAGTAGTTTGGACTTAACATAAAATTTTAGGTTTACCCTGAAACACCCGAACGAATGCATGATAGTATTGAAGTAAGTTGACTTGGACTTCGTGAACACTCACTCTCGTAATGGATGCCTACTGAATAGAGATGAGGATAAATAAGTCGTACTATGACTTGAGCTGACGTAATATCTTGATTCAAATTACGTCTTGAGTCATCCATGCCTCGAGCCAAGTTATTTGTTTGAGTTAGATGTCAAATTACGTCTTGAGTCATCCATGCCTCGAGCCAAGTTATTTGTTTGAGTTAGATGTCAGATACTGAAACGAGTAAAATAGTAAAGTAACAGTTATGAGTTTTATGTACATTTTCTTCTTTTAATCGGGACGACGCCTGGTGAAAATCTAACCCACATGTAACGCGACACAATGATCTGTGGGAATCTAACACACGGAGCAAGTTTGTGGGAATCAAACCCCCATAACTCACCTCAAGTCTCAACCTCGAAAATAAGTGAATATGGGGAATCAAACCACCAAAATCTACTTTGGGAATCTAACCCGAAGCATAAGTGAATTTAGGGAATCAAACCACCAAAATCCACCTTGTGAATCTAATCAGAATAGGAACAGATCTGGTGAATCTAACTCATGCGGACCATCTCAGAAATCAAATCCAGAATTCAACATGCAACACTACAACTGTAATTATCCTATCTCCATTGTATCATTTGTTATAGATTTCCAACGATATTGGCAAAATTTCTCCAACAACCAATACAATAATCATGCGCATAACGTACATTGAAGGTCAAACTCACAGTAACCCTGCTCACACGAGATCCCCGGGGGACCCGTTGACATAATTAAAGAGTGTGTATGCTTGTGCCAAGTATACACACATTCTGGACGTAGCAAGACAGTCTATAGCAGAGTCCATGGACTCGAACTAAGATCCGAAACAATATGGAATTTTTTTTTATTTTTTGCAAGGCTTGAGCAAGTTACCCAAATCTGAATATTGACCCAATTATATTATCTAGACACGTGGCAACTTCTGAAAAATAAGGTGGGTCACTCGAGCGGTCTTTTGTTTTTTTGAGAATTTGAAATTTTTTTATCTGAAATTCAAGCTCGAATAGAAAACCCAAAAATCATGCGAATAAACTAGAAACCTAAATTAACAACCGAAATCGAAGCCTAGGAGTTTGAGATAAACAATCCTACGTCGAATCGAAATAAAACACAAAGAACATGGGTTGATTTGACTCAAAACATACATAACCTCCTTCTCTAAACTTCTCAAGAACCTTGAAAACTTTCTAAGCTCTCTCTTTCTGATTTTTCTATTTTTGTGAAAATGTGAATGAAATAAACACAATCTCGGTTTATAAAGACATAACCTCATCAATCCGCGAATTTAGGACCATCAATTTCCAGATTAAAACAGAAAAATGAATTTCTCCTCCAATATTATTGATGTTTAAAACCCTAACTGAATGTTCTGGCATTTCAAGAGGTCACTTGGGCCGCAAGCGAACTCCAAAATTAAAGAGCCCGAATTAAATTTTAAAACTGTGAATTACGATAATTAAATATCAAATATTTTATAATTTAAGTAAAAATTCTTGGCCAATAAAATACAAGTGAATTATAACTATTAATTTAAATTGAAAGAAATTTTCTTGGTTCAGTTTCAGGTACCGTAAATTTTTTTAAAAAGAGAAGAGGAAAGAAAAGAGGAAAGAGAGAAAATAGAGAAGAGAGAAGCTGTAGATATTTTTTATATTTATTTATCAAATGAACATACAAAAAATTAAGGTCCATTTTTACAACATTTTAGCTGTTTTGGTGAACTACCCATTCACTCTTTAACTAACACACACTTGACAAAAAATATTGGGTCTCAGTTTTGCTATTTTTGTCATACCATACTTTTGGCCTAACTTACAAAGATTAATTATTTTTTATTTTTATTCAAAAACATTGTATTTATTATTTTTGCATTTTAGTTTACTAGTTCGTCTCAACGAAAAAATTCAAAAATTGTAAAATTATATTCAAATACTAAAAAAAAAGTCACTAAAGACGAAAAATAAACCAAGAAAAATGATGTTTTGAGCTTAATTTTTGTCTTTCTTAACTTTTTTTAATTTTTGACATAATTTTGTACTTTTTTGAAATCTTTTGTCGAGACCAACTAATAACTACAAAAAATTGAGACAAAATAAAAAATTATAAAAATATTTCAAATAAAGATAAAAAAATAATCAGACAATAATCTAATAATTACCACAGTCCAAATAGAACTAAATTAAAAATTTTAATGAAGATGGTCTTAGAGGGGTGTATAAATTCTCAAGGTACAATTTTATTCATCAACGCTTAAAAAAAGCAAATATTACTCCCATTTTTATTGATTGAGAAGGTTTGATCCTGCTCCTGCAATACATTTTTTTTAAATGATGAGATTATTTTTTAATAAAACTTATTCCTTGTTAACTAATGAGAATGAGAATAATATTTACCGGGTAAACAAAATCAAATCCCTCCTAAGGGCTTAATACATCTCTAAAAAATGAAGCCTTCATTGTTGGACCAAGGCTTGAGGCCGCAAATAGTTGGGCCATCTTTTTGACAAGGCCCAGTTGGAATTTTGAGACCAGCATAACATAAACACCATAAATGGTTAGGAGCCCTAGTTGCTGGACCAAGGTAGAGGCCCATAACAACTGTTTTGCTGGCTGCATCTGGGCCGGTTCTAAATTTCCTGGACCAAGCTGGAGGCCCATAACAACTGTTTTACTGGCTGCCTCAGGGCCGGGCCTGAGTGGTCGGGAAGTAACAGTAGAGACGGCAGCAAGAGAGTCAATACAGAGATCTAGTGGAGAGGAGAGAGAGTAGACAAAATGGTGCTTTGAGCAAATCCAAATACGTGACAATGAAATCGTCTTATTTTTCGAAGGAGTTGATGGCTAACAATTTAGTATTTTGAATAGAGCTTCGCAAGAAGACAGGGTTTAATCACAACTTCCAATGGATGTATCTTAGGCAAAGCAAGGCTCAGTCCCTCAGTCGTATCCATGGGTGCATCCATTCTCATGATTACACTGGACGTCAAGTGCTTAAACCACTTGTTTATTGGTACCTGCGTTAAATAAAAGGAACCCATCTCTAAAAATTTGGACTTAAGATAATATTATTGTTGTTGATGTGGGAAAATGTAAAGATCTATTTTTGTCTTTTATAATATTGTCCGTTTTGATTATTCAAATCTCTTGGACTTCTTAGTAGGTCTGACCTCATAGATTCTTTGTATTAAATAATTATAAGTAGATCCCACTATTCTAAAAGATAGGGAGGATCTTTTTGATCAAGTCCCGAACCCACTTGAATTGGGCAAAACAAATTTAAAGTTGTGGGTTCAGTTAGTTGTTGGTGCAAAGTAAATGCAGATCCATACTGCACAAAGCCACTTCCGATTCTCAGACATGCTTTAGCTTCTCAAGCCTGTGGGCTGTCATAAGCTCGAGAGTGATAATCTTCCATAGGGTGCTAGGGCAAACACGGCTTGGTCATAACCAAGGTAATTGGTGACAGCCGTAATTGGGCGAGATGCAAGGACTACATCATTGGTGCTAAAGCATTCCTTGGCGAACTCCCAACTGCTCACCAACAGGGCTCTGTGACTACCCAGCCGGAGTGACAAAAGGGGGCCATGTTTGTCGGCCATGGCTCCGAGTGTACGAAAAAGTGGAAGTTTTCCCCTTAGAAGATGGAGGTGGCCTATCAGGGGCAATGCCCCAGATGGTTCAGGGGCTCTAACCCTCCTGCTCTTGCTTTCTTCTCTGTTTGGCTTCTTGATTCTTTTGAAATAAAAGCAGAGCAAGAGAGCTAGAATCCCTACAACTGATAGCAAGTGAGTAGACGTCAAATTAATGATTTGTTAGGTCAAGATATTAGATTTTGCATTGGGCTTTTTTTTTTTGTTATTATTGTTGGGTCTTAGTATAAAAAAGGTTCATATTTGTGTAGTATAGATTTCTCTAGAATATTTTAGAAAGTAAGTCTAATAGTTGTAATGTATAAAATTTAGGAAGTGAGTCCAAGAGTTGTTGGAAAATCTAGAAAATGAGTCTAAGAGTTATTGTCTAGAATATTGTGGAAGAAAGTCAAGCTCTTATAAATATGTAATATTTCTCAAGTGAGATGTATGTGAAAAAGAGAGACTTTAATAGAGAGCACATTCATAAATTAATCTTCTCCTCTTCCACTAGATTCTTATCCTTAAAGAATTTTGGCTAATTACAAGCCAACAAAGTAGTGTCAGAGCTCGGTTGTCCAACAACAAGTTGAACGTGACAATTTGAGTAGGGAAAATAAACCCTGAATAAGTAGAAGAATATGGCAAGTTCGAGCAATCAGGACGGTGGCATCCAATAATCTTTAATTCCATTTTTTGATGGTGAGAATTATGATTTTTGGTGTGTAAAGATGAAGACCCTACTTATCTCAAATGATTTTTAGTAGTATGTTGAAGAAGGATTTGACGATCCCAAAAATGTAGAAGATTTGATGGAGGGACAAAAGCAACAATTGAAGGCGCACAAGAAAAAAGATGCAAAGTACTCTTTGTGATTCAACAAGGGGTAACTGATACAATTTTTTCAAGAATTATCAACGAGACAAAGGCAAATGATGCGTGGGATCTTCTTCAAAATGAGTATCGAGGTAACTTGAAGGTAAAAACTATCAAACTTCAATCTTTGAGAAGAGATTTTGAGAACATGAAAATGAAAGAAGGAGAATTGCTGGAAGATTATTTTTCTAGACTCATGGAAGTGATAAATCAAATGAAAACATATGGAGAAGATATCACTAATCAAAGAATTGTGGAAAAAATTTTAATTAGTTTGACAGCAAAGAATAACCCCATTGTTGCAATTCTTGAAAACACAAAGGATATTGCAACTTTAAGTGTTGACAAATTGATAGGTTCGATTAAAGCATTCGATCAAAGATTTGGTAACCAAAATGAGAAGTCAATTAAAAGTACTTTTCAATCTAAACTCAATATTGGAGCCCCTAAAACTCAAGCAACCTCTTTGAATTTTAATCAATCTAGAGGAGAATCCTTTAGTAGGGAAAGAGGAAACGGAAGAGGAAGAAGTGATAATTTAAGAAGAAGAGGAAGAAATAATTTTTAGAGGAAAAATAATGAAGATTACACTCAACAAATGTGTGGAATTTATAATCGAAGTAGCCATGTTGATAAAGATTGTTGGTTTCGAGGAAAACCGCAATGCTATAATTGCAAAAAATTTGGACATTACAAGAAGGATTGCAAAATTAACAATTAACAAATAAATTTTTCAAAAACTCAAGAAATCGAAGGGAGTTTACTTTATACTTGTCACAATACATTGGAGAAAAAGAATGATATTTGGTTTATTGATAGTGGTTGTAGTAATCACATGACCGGTGATGAGAAATTTTTTACAAAAATCGATACTTCCTCAAGTTCCAAAGTTATATTGGGAAATGGTGCCTTGATTCAAGTAAAAGGCAAGGGCACTATTGCTGTAGAAATCACGAAAGGAACAAAATACATCTCGGATGTTCTATTAGTTTTAGACTTGGAGCAAAATTTGTTAAGTATTGGGCAAATGATGAAGCATGGATACGTTGTTCACTTTGAGAAAGACTATTGCAAGATTTATGACAAAAAAGGGAGCCAATTTGTAGCAAAAGTCAAGATGGAGAAAAATCAAAATTTTTCACTTACTTTATGCTACACAAAAAATGTTGCTTTGAAGATAAATATTCTTGATGAAACTTGACTTTGGCATAAAAGACTTGGACACTTAAATTTTCAAAGTTTGAAGTATCTACAACAAAAGAGCATGGTTTATGGCTTGCCAATAATTCAAGAAGTGAAGCAAGTATATGAAAGATGTGCTCTTGGAAAACAACACCGGGAGGCATTTCCAAAAGACAAAACATGGAGAGCTAAAGCACCATTGGAGCTTGTTCATACCGATGTGTGCAGGCCTATGGACACGACAACTCATGGAGATAATAAGT
>JABCMJ010010825.1:0-26054 GCA_014822125.1 Arbutus unedo | reverse complement strand
GAATCTCACTCGCCATAACATAAACTACTACATTTGGAATCATACATACTATAAGAAAAAAAATCCAACGATCCTCATAACTGATCATTCATTCTTACCACAAATTGTTATATCCAAGGGAAGAATCAACATTTGCCGGAGTGAAGACGAGTTGAACTCGACTCAACTCCAGAAGCCTTAATCTCGATTAGGTTTCCGGTTAGTTTTGAATTTGGGTGGGCTTTGTGATTTTTGGATCAAGTTTCGATTTAGTGTTGGGAAGAGATGAAGGAACAAGGTTTAGAGGCGTTGGTTACGGGATGGTTGGTTGGTTCAGTTGGGAAATCGATGTAGATCCCCATAGAGTGGCCCCATCGGACGGATGAGAGCGCACATTGGCTACGCCTTTAGAAACGGAAAGCCCGGGAAAAATTGTAGGGTCTAGTAACTGTCACCGTGGTCGTTGGCCTGTGATAGTTATTCCGCTTTTGTGTATTAATTAGAAAAAAGTGGTTATTGAGGTACCTGGGCCCCACCATTCATAATGCATGGAAAATCAGGTCGCTCATCAAAATAATGTCGTTTATGTGGATAAAATACTGTCTTGAACATGGATCAAATATTTTTTGTCAGTGTTTTACGTGCTAAAACAACGTCATTTTGACGCGCAGCACAAATCTACTGTGTACAATGCATAGCAGCCTCCTAATTTTATTATTAAGCCTTTCGTTTAAGTTTGAATTGTTATTGGGTGCTTCATATTCTAGTTGTCGGTTCACTTTTTTATTACAGATCAAGTAAAAAACAATACGCGACAAACATATTATTTTTTAAGAGATAGTAGTTGAGGATTGAGATAACACTCACAATAACCTCGTATTTTTATTTTTATGACAATAAAAATAATTACCTTAAGAGCCAAAATAGAAAACATAGGGACATATGTTATTTACTCTATGAAAATTTGGCCTTACAACAAAGATTTTAAAGGTGTAATAGGCTTTAATTTTAGGTTAGCAACATTTAAATTACATTATGGTCCTAGGATGAGAGGTAGTTTGTAGATGCGTTCTAATCACTATCTTAAGTATTTATATTCTTTAGAGTAATTTGACATTATTACCCTTTTAATGATTTTAAAATTCAATTAACCTAGACACATAAGGAGTGATTTTTGGACTTTTCACTTTCCTTTCATACAACTGCTTCCATTTTAGTCCTATTATATAATTTTTGAATTGTTATAAAATTAAGTAAATAAAAAGAATTTGGTAGAGAGTAAAGACAATAATTAAACCAAAAAAATACATATATATAGCCGGTCCTTAACTTTCCTTCTGGACCAATTACATTCTTATTACCTTGTCTCTTTTTCTTTTTCTTTGCTTTCTTTTTTTTTCTCAGTCATGTTCCTTACAAATCAATGGCCTTATACATAGCCAAAAGATGAAGTTTGGCGTTAATTATGCTACTGTTGCAACCCTTGAATCCCATCCATTTGCTAATCATCTCTTCACTTTATCATCCATTATTTATAACACTGCACTTAGATGACACTACACTTAAAAACAAACCTTGCTAGAAAAATTCAGTGAGAAAAATCTTTGGCAAAGAAAAATATATAGTACAATATTCTTATGCTTCTTGTAATGATGACAAGAAAATCTTTAGATTGCCTCGTTAAAATCTAGATAAGAAAACTCAATGAGATAAAATCTTAGACGAATAAAAAAGAGTACAATTTATATATCAACTTTATGTTACTTGGGGATAGCAATTTCGTCTGATCCGATCTGATCCGCCTCGTTCCCCGTTCTATTCAGATTGGAGTTTCAGAGATTTATTTGGAGATCGGGTTGAATTTGGAGGTAAAAAATGAAAAAAACATGGGAAACAGATCGGAGGCGGATTCTTAGTACATCCACCCCCATACCCACCTCGTTCCCCGATTCATTTTAAAATTATTAAATAGTTATTATGTTTACTTTTTAATCCCTTCATATTTAAGTATTTACAATTTTACTTTTTAACCACTTTATCATTCTCTTCTTTTTTTCTTAAATAGAGTTTAGAGATTTTTTTAATGTAAAGATAGATCTTCAAAATATACATATTATGTATTAGTCTTCAATTTAGACTCTATGTTATTTTATTTATTAGTCTTTAATAGATCTTCAGTCATTTTTTTATTTTGTTTTGTGATATTCAATAGAATTTAAAATCTATATTATGTTATGTATTAACCTTGTTATTATAAATTTATGATTATTTTTATATGAGATGAATTAATTTTTTTATTAAAAAAAGGGACGGGGCGGAGCGGGGATCCCTAATTCCTGTTCGGGGCGGGGATGGAGGGTGGGGTTCATTCCTCGTTCAGGGAACGGGGCAGAGATGAAGGCAAATTTTAAATTCAGGGATGGAGGCGGGGATAGTTAAATTTGCCCCGATCTGCCCCGTTGTCATCCATATAACGTCGCTTACTCTGTATGACAAATACTTGAGTCAACGCATTCCAAATAAACCAACTTCTTGAATGTTGATGTTGCCAATGCCATAGCGAATAAATCTATCAAATTCCAACTTAATTGTAGTTATTGGACATCAATATTCCCTGGAGTCATGAGTATAAAAAAACTTTGGAGAGATGTAAGGAACCAAAATTCTAATTCAACAAAAATAAAATTTTATTAATTTCAACTCTTACATTAATGTATTTTTATTAGATGGGATGAGTAAAAAGAATTTTTCATACATATAAGTTATTGGAATGCATGGGTGATGAACATGTTGGATCTTGCATATGACCAATGTTTCCCTTGATACCTGATAGTCCAATCAAGTCCTTGATACAAGCCCAAGTTTGACGCAAATCCATTTGGCCCATGTGTTCACCTTGTTTAGCCCAAAGCCAAGTCAAGATCTTATGGTTCTAGCCACACCAGATTAGTACCCTCTCTTCATCATTAACCTCACATGGCCTAATGTCTAAATCTTCAAACAATCCTTCCCAAACCTCTTTTCCCATAGTTTTGACTCTCAAACCACCTTCCATCACATGGCTACTCTGCTTTAACTGCTGCCTCACTCCTTCTCTGCTGCAATGAAGATCCCTACTGGTTTTTCTCTCACACTCCACCCCAATTTCTAAATTTCCATGGTTGACATACCTATTCTATTACACTCCACATCTTTCCTTTATAAACTCCTCCTTTTCCTTCCTCTTCTTCTCCACGAAATCATACTGCCAAAACTTAGGGAGGGTTGTGTGTTGTATTTGTTGGGGAGAGAAAGAGAGAGAGAGAGGGGAAAAATTTTAGTAGAGAAGAACAAGAAATCTATTGGAGGTTCTATTCTTGAAATCCAAGCCCGATTTCTCTAATTCAAGCTCCAATCTTCAACTTGCAAGGTAAATAACTCTCTCCCTCTTGTCCAATTTGTGTTGTTGATCCATGTTTGAGCTTCACAAATCTCCATTTGAAACATGCCCATTTCCAAAATTTACAGAAGACGACTGTCCAATTGGTTCAAATTTATTAATCAACTGGATGAACTTGCATTCTGTTCCATTTTTTTGTTCTGTAAGTTAAAACTTCATCCAGATTCCATGTACCATCTAATTGGATGAACTTGCATAGTGTACTATTTTTTGTTCTATAAGTTAATATTTCATCTAGATGCCATGTACCATCCAACTGAAGGTATTTGCATTGTGTAGCTTCTTTGTTATGTAAGTTAATATTTCATTCGGATGCCATGTACCATCCTACCGGATGAACTTGCATAATGTACCAAATTTTGTTCTGTATGTTAATACTTCGTCTGGATGCCATATATCATCCAACCGGACGAACTTGCATTATGTACATTCGATTAATACTTCATCCTAATGCCATGTACCATCTAATCGAATGAAACTTCATCCTGATGCCATGTACCATCTAACCAAATGAAATTGTATTTTGTACCTTGAACTAATACTTCATCTTAATGACATTACCATTCATCCGGATGATCTTGCATTATGTACCTTGAATTAATACTTCATTCTGATGACATATATCATCCAATCGGTTGAGATTACATTATGTATCTCATTTATGTTGTCAGTACATACTTCAATCCGTTGACCTCATACTATCCAACTGCATGACCTTATTGTCTATATCTTATATTGTACTGTTAACTCCTACCTTAATCTATTGACCCTGTATCATTCAATCAGAACAACCCGTCATTTGTATCTTAGATGTGCTACCTCAATCGGTACCCATTATGTCATTTCAAGTTACTTACCACTAGATCTCGAACTTAGAACATGACTTAAACTCATTTGCATAGTTAAATTGATTACACTTTCATTGAGACCTTGGTTATTATAATTCGACCCTTACTTATTCTAAGTTGCATAAACATCCTCACATCTTGATAAATGGCATATTTAACCCTCTTCCCCCCCCCCCCTCCCTCCTTCTCAAACAACTGCACTTAGAATATCAAATTTGACTAGTCATGCATTGAACCTTATTTCAACTTCTTTTGACAAACAACGAAACACCATATATCCAATTCATGTGTTGCATGCATACTTACATTATATTTTCATTACAAATTATTAATCGATTAAGATAAAACACTTGGTAATTATGAAGATGTTGTGACTTGAACTTAGAGGGTCATGTAACCACACTTTATCACGATGCATGAGAACATTAGTTCAAAGAATTTGACTGTCGTAGTAATCGCCTTGATCTTCTAACGTTTGGTGTGTAAACTGTTCACGTTGTCGACGCCTTAGTCGTTGATATGGTGAGTTCTGACATACCTCTTGTCAAGTAATGTATGCAGTTTCAACTTATATTTTATGATATATTTGATGGAATATAACATGGAAATTCTTACGTATTACTTGAAACACTTATGACGACCTGAAGGACAACACTAGTATTGACCTTGGATTGAGATATTTATGGGCAACGCTTGTGACAACTCGGGTTTGATATATTTTGCTGGATATCATGGAATGTTGTCAGTGCCTCGGTCGTGAGAGACAACGGGCTCTGACATGCTTGATGGATATTGACGTGGAAGTTATCACATGCTTACAATGTCAGCTCCTTGGTAGTTGTGACGACACGCTCTGACATGCTATTGGAAAATGTGATTAACTCGTAAATTACTCTCGAAAATCTTGATATTATCTCAGTTATCAATTCAATTATGTTTTATTACAGTATTTGTTTGTTGGTTCTGTTAATAATACATTCTCATTCCATGTACATGCATATTTTGATCTGTTACATAAATTGGGACACACGGATAGGATTGTTTATTGAGTGTCATTGCTCATGGTGTAATTTTCAGCCCTTAACATTTCACATTAGGTACCGAAGACAGACAAGAGGAATCGAGCTTCTAATCACCGACAACATCAACTTGATAGAAGATTCAATAGCATCATGGTTCACGTAAACTAGGTTTTAGTACTTTGTAATCCCATTTCATAATGTATTTTCCTTTTATTGTAGTATTTTGTAATTCAAACTCCTAATTTGTTATATTAAGGAATGAAAATCAGTTTGCTTGTTTAAATTCTTTTTAAAATTAACACTTCGAGGTGTTACAAAATGGTATCAGAATTTAGGTTCATCACCTCTCGACCTTGGGTTATTGGGTACCATCAAGTTTTAAGTGCACAACTTGGGTAAATAATGTTATATTTATTGTCATCCGCTTTCCTCACCAAAACTATTAATGTTGCTAAATATTACAAAAAAAATACTTTTGATCAGATTCCTTCAACTCATAGGGTGACTTTTGACATACGCTGGATTGATTCAAACGCCGATCAAAGTACAAAGTCAAAGAGACCATCATTCACTAAGAAGACCTCACATGCTATTTGTTGCACGAGGAATGAATAGGGGTGCGACAACATTGTAAAACCATACCAAGAGTACAGCCGCATATTTCAACTACAACATACACATCAGCCTATATCCATCTACAGAAGGGACCCCTTTGAACTAGATAGTACGCAATTATAGGACGTGTCATGCATTTTGTAGCATAATCATACATTGACATATTTTGTATACATGCTAGTAGTAGGTTATGTGAATATATATATTTAATCGAGTAACTTAATGCTAGAAAATCTTTTTCTCGCATACTTTGTCATCCAAATTTATTTATTTATTAAGTAGTATGGTAGAGACACGGAACAGCATCAACACCAACAATCAACTTGAATCCTACAACGCTCACGCTAACCAACCTCTTACACTGCCTCCAAACGCAACATCTGGATTTCAACTAATTCATGTGTGCTTTCTTTATTTCTGCCTGTAACCCCCATCATCATGGACCTCAACCTCACGCTTAAACCAATTGGCACATCTTGCTCAATGAGTTCTGTAAGCGATGACCCATGGTTGTTTTAGGAGAGGCCAACCCAACCATCGCTAAGACCTGGTTAAAGCAGACGGAGAAGCTGCTAGAAATTCTGGAGGTGCACGACAATGGCGACTGAGTGGCTCTCACCACCTATCATATGTAGAGAGAAGCCAGCCACTAGTGGGACGTGGTCAATACTACTTAGAATGTCCAGACTATGACTTGTAATGCATTCAAGACCAAGCAAGCACTCATTCAAGACTTCATGAACCTCAAGTAGGTAGGTATGATGGTGACACAATACGCCATCCACTTTGAGAAATTATCACACCATGCACCAGAGTTCGTTCTAACCGATACCTCTAGAGCACGAAAATCTGAGTAGGGACTGAGCCCAGATTAAGAGGAACGTCACGTCACTACAGGAAGTGACTTATGCTAGAGTTGTGAGTGGTGCACTCATGACGAAATGTGAGTCTGCTGACTCCAAGAGGATCTGAGATCAAAATAGCAATTGATAAGCTTTCAATAGACCTATCCGACACACTCGAGGGACCCCTAACCAGAAGCCCTACTGTAACAATATCAACATATCTCAACCTCAACAGTACTGGGAGCAGAGTAATCAATATAGAAACCAACCACCAATCCAAGCCCTACGAATATGCTTCAATTGTAGAAAGGGAGGACATTTCAAGAATAGTTTTCCGCTGCTGACCGAAAGATCAGGAGCAAATCAATAAGAACTAGGAAAGGCACTTGTTGAAGGGCCTCAGGAAAGATGTTGGAATTAGCCAAGATGACATCAGAATCAGCCAGTTAGGGAAACTAGAGGACCGACCAGTATACTGGGGCTAGGATGTATGCACTCCAAGGAAGCGAAGAAGAAGTTTATGACCCGACAATCTTACGAGGCACCCTTGCACTTTCTTTTTGAGCATAAGCCTCACCTCGGCATATGTCATGCATTTATCGCTTGCATACCATCCCTTGGATTCAAAACACACATGTTGGACAACTTAGTACTTGAGAGGGAGTCTTTTCCTTGTTAAGAGGGATAGACAAGACTCACCATCAGCTTCGCATGATTTTTTATTCGCTCGACCAATTGGCAACACCCATACATTTCACATTTTTTTGCCACCTCAAATTTACTTATTCATCTTTATAGAATCTCGAACTCACAATCCATGCTGAACTTAGTTTCTTGAAATCATTAAACATTCAAGCACTATGACACTCCTTTCTCGAGAAGGTATCCTTATAAATTATTTTGTTTCAAATTCTTTCAAAATTATACAATCCTTGGCATGAAACAAAATTCATTGTCAAATATTATTATACCATGACCTTGTGCGGTAACTATTCATAGATGCTTGATTTGAAACAAATTTAGCTGATGTGGTTTTAGTACAAATATCTAAATCGGTTACCATTTGAAACAACAAATCAATGTCTTTATTGAATTTCATACAACTCATTTCTTGAACCTTGAGCCATCACACTCGACGTGGTGTAACTCTTTCGGAGAGATTCACTCATTTGACCCCGAAACGTTGTCCTCTTGAGAGACAACTATCACAGATGAACAACCAACAAGATTGCACTATTGCCACCACCCACATTTCACGTATCGATGTCAAAGAGTACCTAACACTTGACATAATTCACAAGAGACAAGTCGTCAGAAGGAGAACCAACAATGGGAAGTACTACGAACGAAGGAAGTCAACTTGTCAATATTTTACGACACCATTAAAAAACCAAAGAATTTGTATGGGAACGAGAGAAAGTGATACGTATGCATTACCTCAACTCCTCAAACCTTCTACGCTGAATTTTGAGGATGAAATTGCAATTATGCCTCATTTTAGTCTTGAATTAACTTGCTTTCCTTATAAATATATGTCTCCAAAGGCTAAATCCGGACTCCCACGGCAAAGTTTCATCTTTCACTTATCTTTCAACTTTGGTCCAACACTTCTACTTTAAATTTTTCTCAATCCACTTGAGTTTTATTTCAGATTCTAGCCTAGTCTACCTAGAATTTACCTTTGTAACTTTGTTATCCTTAGTAATGAAGCTCTTCTTTGATTTGAATGGAGTTCCATAGTTGGATTCAAGTTAATCTACTTTCCATTGTTGTTTGGGAAGTTCTATGTCCAATTCACCGTGTCGCAAACAATAACCACTTATGGCTCCCACCCATGACACTACATACGAAGTTATATTACGACATTCACGCCTACATCACATTTGGATTGCATTCCAATCCTAGTATGCCCGCACCATCGCTCACACCTAGGGTGATCGAAGAGTAGCCAACATTCATTTGATGGCCTAGTGGAATCCCAATAGCTTCAAGGGGGTATCATGATGACAAGACGTAGTGAGTGCTAAATTGATCGTTTTAACAATGTCCAAGCAGATCCACCAGAAGCTGATCCACCAGCAACCAACTTACTAGAGCCTGTCTAACCACTTAGTTCTCAGAATTTACTAGAGGTAATTGATAGTGTATGCAATTACGTGCTCATGGCCCGCCGTGAAATCTCTCAGAATATATCTCATTTCTTGGCCTCTCCACTTAATGGGATGAAGGATTATCAGGCTCTGTAAAATGGTTAGCTATCCACAAGATGATAGCCATTATGAAGGAAAATGTTAGATCTTTCCTTCTCAACCACAAGTTCTGCAGTTTGGTGATTTTAATCCAGCTGTAGAAATGAACGCACCAAGGGACATCAATATTGCACGACCCCCTCAACCAAACCTTTTTTAGGTCTCTATTTTCTATCAGCCTTGCACCCTGGTGACAAAGAAGCCAAGGAGTTGGGCTCAGAGAACAAAGATCACAATTTAGGGATTTGAAAATCAGAGAACAACAAAACGACCTAAATAATGCTCCAAACTACGGCTAGGGCACCGAACCCAAGCCTGCTACAAACAGACAAAACCGAAAAATTTGAAAAAATGTTGCAGTTTACTCGCAAGTCTACCCAGAGACTCGGGGGGCAAGTAAGTCCAATCCGAATGCACGTATAGTTGCTCTGGTCTTGTTCAATTTAGTCCTCAATAGAGAGCAAGTGATGGAGATAATTAAGGAGCAGTTCGGTCCTACCTCCAGGCATGTTGGTAGGCCTTCTTACAAAAAATCACACCATGAGTGGATCGACCAAGTTGAGTTTTCTAGGGATGCATCACATTCCAGACTTTATTCTATTCTTAGGAGAAACTAGCCTATCTACAGTTGAGCACATTGCACATTTTGTTGTGCAATGTGATGAAGAAGGAGGAGACGGTATTTAATGTTTTTCCCTAATTCTCTGATAGGGACAGTCTTCACTAGGTACATCAACTTGCCAACAAACTCCATTCAGACTTGGTCGTAATTGGAGAAATGTTTCACCAGCAATTCTACAGAACTGAGTCGAAAGTGACCATGATTGAGACTTTTATCAAATACTTGGTTAGGCTTCACTTGGTACATCAACTTGCCAAAATCATACATAAATTTTCTAGCATGATCCAATCAAGTTCTTTACGACTGATTGGATTAACTTTGTCACAACTATTGTCATCTAATCCCAAAAGGCTAGCCTAGGGATCAAAATATGAGACTCAAGGGTTTGTTCCATATTAAGTCTCATGTTTGAAAATTTTGTGTGTTATCAACTCTTATATGGTCAGTGTACATAGAAATTTGTTACGAGTTTAATTAAGCCCCATAAGTGAATGACGTCTTTAGAACTTAGTCGAAATGTGCATAAGTTGACTCGAACTTATGAAAAATAATTTTTTTTTTACTTTTAGTAGATATTTTAGACTTTTTTAAAACTAAATTTTAAGAAAGCGATTTCTCTTATTTTAAGTTGTTTAGTTATTAGTGGACCTTTAAAAAATGGGGCACTTATTTTTTGGTCATATCTATAAATGTTTACTAGTTTTCCATCCTATTTACTTTTAAAGGTTATGTTTTGGTTCTTCCTTTTAAAAAATACCCAGATTACCCTTAATTTTAAAAATTGCACAAGTCAAACATTCAACTCCCAAAAAGGGGATACTAAAATTTTATTACCATATCAGTTCAGGCACCAAGCAAAACGTGAGATCACTAGATCAAGGTGTAGAAAAAATATTTCCTATTAACCCAAAAATTTCTCCTCCTAACTTGCTGTAAAATATTTTGTTCCTTTGCAATGGTAAATTTATAGATCATGGTAAATTTTTGTAACTCCAAAATATCTTTTTTGCGATGGCAAATTTGCATATCATGGTAAAATTTCACAACTCCAAAATATCTTTTTTTTTTGCGATGGTAAATTTGCAGATTATGATAAATTTTTACAAAATTTGTCGCATAATGTTTGACTAATATAATTCTAAACGAATATTACAAATAGAAACAATAATAAAACAAATTTCACTCACCTCGGAATCCGAACTACCTTCGATAAATATTATTTAAGCTTGACGATGAAATCTCTTCTGTTAACTCGCAACACTCAAATTCTAGTAAAAAAGAACAAAAAATTGGAAAGTCCACGTCATATAGGATTATGAATATAAGAAATTTAAATTTAGTAACATGGGGAAATGAAAAAATATGATTTCGTATAGGGATCAAAAAATCCGGTGATATTCTCAAGATTCTCTTAAATCACTAAAACAAATTTCATAAAAGTAGTATATTGATAGATTTCGGTGAAAAGAAATACAAAAATATAATTTTTTAGATTCTAATTTGCGTAACCAAAGTCAGTAAAATAAATTTCAGGCATATTAACAGATTTTGATGAATTTTTTTAAATTTTAACGAGTATCTTTTTAATTCTGATAATATTCTCAAGATTAACTGAAAAGTATTTAATATATTTAATTTCACATTTTAAATCTAATTATGTTATGATTTTAAACCTAGTAAATTAAGAATTATATGTTTTCACTTAGAAGAGAATAAAATAATAAACTAAGGAAAATGATATTCACACCCTATTTTTATCCATTTGCACTCCTTTTTTCCCTTATATACAAATTTACTAAAATATCCTTCTATTTAAATACAATAGAAATTATCTTTTGTTTAAATACAAGGGTATTTTGGTAATTTTATATAATAAAAACAAAAAAAGAGTGCAAATAGATAAAAAGAGTATGTAAATATTAATTTTCTAAACTAATATTCAAAATTAATGACGAAAATATTAAACTATATAAAAATAAGATAAAAATATAATTTTTAAAAATAGACAGAATATAAATCTGCGCTGTTTAAACTAACAGGACGTGATTTAAATTACTCTTTGAAAATTTGATCCCTAAACATTATTTTTCCGCTCCAGCCTGGAGGTTCGTAACTGCAAAAACTAGCAGAAGCCGCCACAGCACCATGGATCAACGTACCGGAGAGATCGCTGATTCCACTCACCTCATCACCTCCCTACAATCCCAACTCGAGGCTCTCCGAATCAGAGTCAAGGTCTCCACTTCCTTCGTCCTCCTCCTCTCTCTCTCGCTCTCTCTCTCTATCGCGCTCTCTCTCTCTCTGGCTCTCTCTTCATTTTCAACTTGTTGCCATTAATCTCCAGCCCATAGATTCTTTTTTTCTGACCTAGAACATTGCAGGAACTAGAGTCCGACAATGCCAGACTATCGTCTCTCGTATCGAGTTGCCGCTGTCATAAGGTAACTCACACCTAATAGATGAACGAGCATTGTTTGATGTGCAAGATATTTCGTGATTTTTTCATTCGAGTGTAATTTGGGAACTTTAGTGATGTAATTAGATGTTTGATGAATATTCAACTGCGTGAGAAGAGTTGTTTTTCTATTGCAGGCTGTGGAAAACATTGATACTCGTGTTGCCGGTATTAGTGGTTTAACGGATGGAAGAGGGAGTTTAAGTTTCAGTAGGGGTAAGAGCAGAAAGAAGAAACAAAACCAGACAGTGCCAGGTTTCGTCCCATTTAAGTATTTAATGCCTGAATTATAGCAACAGCATAGCAAGCACTAAAGGCTTATATTGCAGATGATAAGGTGAGGACTGGGCATCAGTACTCCAAAAGATATGTTGCTCTGAAAGTAATGTACTTTGGTCAGAGGTAAGCTATGTGGCTACCGAAGCTATCAGTTGACCCATTTACGATAGCACTCTTTTGTTACTTGTCGAATTTCTTGTTGCTCTTTTTCACCTTTTTCTTTCTTGTTTGTTTCTAATTATAGTTTTAGTGTTGGACCGTTTGGAACACTTAACTTGTTTACGTCCAATGGGGTGTGTTTTATCCTAGGCCATTTAACTGAAATTGTGGTGCCGTGTGGGTTATAGGTCATTGTAAGTACTGGTGTCTCATATGACTATTGGATTCGGAAGGTTATTAGCTTGTTTTGATAGATAAAAGCAGCAAATTTTAAGGTCAACATAGGGATATATTTGATCATCCAAGTTCTTGTTCATTTGTCCTCAGAAACCGATGTTCTGACACTTGGATTCTTGTAAGTTTTTGTCAACTCCTCCAATTCGGAGTTGAGGAAGGATGTTTCAGCTATATGGAATTGTAAGCTCAATCTATTTTGGTCTAGGTCTGCGTGATTTCACCCTGCCAGTTATGACACCAGGGGAAAATGGACTAATGGTTTTCATTTTCCTTTGTTGTTTGACCTATTTCAATTATGGTATGGTTGACTTGAAAATAACCTGTATAATCAGCCAAAGGTCGCATCTTAAGTCGTAATCAGCAAGAATGATGCGTAAATTCATTTTGGTTTACGTGTTTTCACTATTTCTTGCTTACACTTGATTTTATGAGTATTGACTGTCACTCATATTGTACGTCAATATCTGCTGAATCACAGGTTTTTTGGTTTTGCTTCAGAGGCTCAAATGGATCCAACTGTTGAGGTGTGCTTCTTGTTTAAGAAATTTGAACATTTATGATGGACTATATCAAAAATTTAGTTATGCATTCAATATCAACGGGGTTTGGAAATCTGTGATTATGACTAACATTTTTATTCATCCCACCCGAAAGATAAACTGGTAGTGGTAAATATAAGTCAATAGATTCGAGCATATATTTCTAGTCTACAGTTGAAGATAGCATACAGTGTGGTATTGTTGATATTCGATGATATGAGATAACCATCATTTTGTCCAACAAGTTATATTTACTTGGTTCTATTTGCCGTGTTACTAAGCTGTCTCTCTTGAGTACACAGACTGCGACGTCCAACTCTGTCGTTTCCATTATTTAATTATTTCAAAAGTATTCTTTTCTAGATTCAATTGCTTTGTCTTTTGAAATAGTTTCATTGAAAGTTTATGCGGCGTGTTTTCTAATGCATCTATTGTATTCTTGGGTTTCAAAATGGCAATGTGAAAGTATAAAGCTTTTAGTGATTGGTGTAGAGTGTTAGGGCTTTTGGAAGTCTCTTTTTGTTGGCGTTCTTCTTGTACTCTCTTATGGCTTTTTTATTTTTATGTTTAGTGTTTTTTCTGATCAAAAGAAAAGTATACAAGGTTCTATAGTGCTCTTCTGGACATGGATGGCATCAAGTTTGAGACAAACAGCAGCTAACAGCGATATTGTTGTAGGGTTGGACCCAACCACGGGCACGAGAGTAATGGATAAGAACCTTGAGCATGAGAGTTTACCTGCCTCAAATAGATGCAGACAAAAATAAAAGGTTCTATAGTGTTTGACTCGACATGGGTGGCATCATATTCAGTAAGAACAACAGCCAACAGAGATACTGTTGTATGGTGTAAATCCTTGGGCATGAGTGGTATGGATAAGAACAGCCTTGAGCATGAGAGTTTAGCTGCCTCGAATAGATGCATACAGGTTTTATTTTAAAACTCTGATGAGGTAAGTCATTGAGAGTCAAGGATGGAGTTAGGGTGGGGTTGGTTTTTTTTCGCTCATTCTATAAAATCGAAGGATTGAAAATATGAACCACGAGTGATAGACTAGGTTTTAATGGGTGGAGTGGTAGTTTACTTGGAATTATGGTCTACCAAATCAAAGGTTCATGGTTTGGGGGATTGAATAAGGGTCAAAGAATGGGTTATTGAAGCTATTAATTATGGGTGAAACAAAGGGTGATTTAAGCTGTTAATTCGACACAGCCCTACCAGAAATTAATATAAAAGAAGAGAGGCAGAATGATAATTAGAACTTATAGTTTCCCCAAGTGTTCTTGGAGCAGAAAATGAAAGAACTCATCGTAGTTGACCATGAAAGAAGGTAAAAAGTTGCCCAAATTTTGATGAACTTGTTTACTTTATCTTGGTGAAAGGACTTGGCCAAGTTAGTAGAACGTTGTGGTTGTCAAAATTGCACAATTCATAATTAGATACGAATCTAGAGGTGCATCAAGGTTTAGACAAAATTGGTGATGAACAGCATGATCACAGTTCATTGGTGGCTTGGCTTGATTCACAATTTAATTGCAAATATGCAATTGTTGCATTTGCAGAATATGAAACCACTTTTATGAATATAAAATGCTCATAATGTCATAAATAGATGGATATTCAAGTTTCTATGTCGATTATAGGTAAGACAAGTCAAAACAACTTCCAGGTCACATATATGTTCGACAGGTTGCAACAGGTTGAGATTAAGGTTCATCAGGTTGAAAGTAGGATATCACAATCCTTCTTGTTCAAATTACAAGGTTCATCCGGTTGACTAAGTATAGGTCATCCGGGTGGGAAAGTCTGCTGTAAACCTTTGCAAGTTAGGACAGCCGGATGGGAAAATATGGGTCGTTCAGATGGGATAGCCCACTGTAATCCATTGTAGACCAGTTCATCTGGATGAGATGAAATGTTTCAACTGGTTGAACTGTTACGCAAACTGTTCCTTCAACTGGTTTAGTGCTGCTGCTTCATCCTCAACCCAGAATTTTCTCTCAAGACTTCCAAATTCAACTTTTCTAAGGTCTATAATAACCAATATAAGGTAAAAACTAGGAATGAACAATCAATTTATGAAAGAAACAAGGAATTAGTACCCTTTTGTTTCCAAAATCTGGGTTTAAGGTGCTTGCTCAATGGTGTTCTCTCTCCCTCACACAAATAGCAGCAAAAGGAGGTGATTGAGGAGCTTCCATGGCCTTAAAAGACTTTTGGTTGGCAATTATGGTGTCAAACAAGGAAGAAGAACCTAATGACTAAGGGGTTTTGGTTTTTAACGTACATCAGTAAAAGATCTAAGGGAAAGTTATGGTGCAGCCCCCCTCCTTACGGTTTAATTCTATAAGCTTCCCCAAACATTGTGACATTCCCCATTAACGTTCAAACAAGCTCCAAAAAAGTGCCGCGCTCCCAATACACTATCGAAATAAATTCTCGAATGCCAATGAAATTAAAATTAACCCCGATTAAATTATCAAAACACCCAAATTAATTTAATTAATTCTGATTTAATTGTTAAAATCACAATTTTTTATCCCGTTAATGCCCAAATTTCGGGTCAGGGTCTCACACAAATAGAGCATTCATCCTTGGGGAAATTTAACTTTTATCTTCTTATCAACCAAATTACGTTGATTTTTCGATTTCTTGTGTTCAAAGTGCTTAAGTTTCTTGTAGATTCAAAATCCCATCACCTGTTAAAATGATATCCAACCATCATTTCCGGTACTATGCTGCATCAGTACAATGCTGCGTCAGTGTGTTTGAGAAGCGCGTGCGTGCTAGGACTGAGCTCGTCCAAGTGGAAGAATTGACTTTTAAATAGGCACACTGTTTGTGATGGATGGAACCCACCGCTAGATTTTTTTACCTCAGCAAATATTGCTCACCTAATTCTCAGGCAAAGCAAGCACGACACATAAAGTAGAAACAATTGTTGTGATGGAAAACTACTGCAATTCTGCAAAGCACTCCCTAAAATTGCTGGTACCGTACATAGAGTTAAATTGCTGGTGACGAAACCAAAGGTTATAGTAGCATGAAAGGAAATATGCCCTCCATCCCATTTTGCTGGTCCCGTACATAGAACTCAACTTTTTCCAATAGTACCCCTTCTTTCATAATTTTAAAACAACTTTTAGTCATTCATGAGGGTTGGTTTATGATATAACGCATCTTTCTTTAACCTTACAAAGAGAACAAATATTTTGGATATCCACAAAATAGAATAGTGGACCAACAATATGGGATGTAGGAGTGTGAATTCACTGAGGATTTAAGGTGCTGGAACTAAGGAAATCCGATGATACAGAAATTGGATTGGTTGTGTGGTTGGGGACCCTATCTTCATCTTCATCTCATTCTGTATTTGCCAAACATGGCAGTTTGCTTTGGCTGCATGTAAAGTTGCCCACTTCCCTTATTTGCATCTGTTCCTGCATTTGACAAAAGCCATGATTTACCCAGCAATTCAAAATTGCTCCTATGCCTGCCATGTGTCCCCTCTTCTCTTAGTTGCTTCATGGAGTGAGCTCTATCTCTTAAAAACTCAATACATCAGCACCCATTGTTCTAGCAACTAACCCCATCATATCAGTATCTATTCTCCCAACTCTTCTTTTACCTCATTCTCTAACTTTTGGAAGATTATCAGTATCTATTGCTTTTTTCCATTTTTCGTTCAAACAGATTTACAATCCATCACAAAATACCACCAACCAGCTCCTGGTTAGCCTCAGAACAAAGTAGCCCCATGCCGATGCCCCATGACCGTTGACAGACCGGCCCTTATAGTTATACCATGGGTAAGAATCATGTGGCATGGCTAGCCAAGGGATGTCCATCAAGCAAACTTATTGAAAGAAGGAATCAACACCTGTCTAGTTGGGTTGTGATCGTTGCAGCAGTATGTAGTTCATTTCTTAAGTCAGTCATCCAATTCTCCAAGAGAATGCCAAGTTTCCATTGTGCTACTAGATATTTCAGCAAAATAGCTTCTTGCTTTAGTGTTCCGAGTGCATATCTTAGAGTGTGCACAGAGGTGGAATATTGAAGTTTTTTCCTTCTTGTTCACTGCAAAAAGACAAAATGGAAAGCGCATTGACCATTCCATATTTGCCGAGTGTTGTGGTTTCCGGAGAGTAACGGTTGCCGGGGAAGTTCTTCTCTGGTCTAAGTCTTGCACTCATCTCGGAACAGGAACTGTTTATGGGAATTTCCGTTTTGACATAACAAGGAGGAAATAACAATGACCACTAGATTAAGGCATCCCTAGGTCATTTAGAGCAGAAGTAAAAGTAGTAATTTGGATGCTGAAGTTGTATCGTTGTCATATTTGCTTGTATAACTGTATTGAGCTTAGAGACTTAGTTTGCTTATATTGAATAAACTATTGGAGGATTGCAATGTCTAAATTTTTCCGCAGTCTGAAATTTTCAAAGCTCTGGAGAAAACCAGGCTCATTAATGGTGATAAGAAGCACTTACAATACTCAAGATGTGGCAGAACAGACAAGGGAGTTTCCTCTACGGGGCAAGTACGAATAGTAGAATAGCATAACTATCTTTCTGCTTTAATTTATTTTCTAGCTTGTGCATATTGCAAAGTGGATATCAGCTGGTCATTCGAAGTTTTTTTTTTCTCGATTTGTGTGTAGTTTGCAAACTCGTTTTTTATGCTAATTAAACTTTTTAAGAAAATATGCTGTCATTCAGTTGAACCTGGTTTAACCAAGGATTTGGCACTATATAGAGGTGACAGACAAGGAGATCTGTGCATCGTAGACCAAGTTTTTGGAATTAGAGGGGTGTAATTGATTGGCTATGGACTTAGGTGAAAGGAAATTGGACTGCAATACATTTGTCCTGTTGATAACATGAAGTAGAACTCTTGCGCGAATAAAGGATGGCAAGTCTGATGACTTCCAATTTGAATATTCTTATCGTAGCAGCTAATCTTTCCTTTGTTACAGTTATTTCTGTTTCTTCCCTGTATCTTTTCCACCTCCATCTAGAATCAGCTTGTGGAGAATGTTTTTTTTTCATCTTACGATTCTTACCATGAAATTCTTCTAAACCATGTTAAATATTGATGCAGGTGATTTCTCTTTTTTTGCGATCAAACCATAAGAAGCCAGAGGAGAGCAATTTATGTTCCGGGGAATTTGTGCCAAAGGAAACATATGGTTAGTTTACACTTCCTTGTGATTTTGAGCTTGTAATGTTTAGCAACGTTCATCATATCTGTCCATTTGGATGGAACCTTACAAATTCGTACACGAGTAGTCAAATGGGCTCAGTATTCAATAGAGGGTTGTGGCCGTAATAGGATGGGGCTATGAAGCATGATTGTTTGGAGTAATTTGGCATCCAGATCTGACTAGTAGAATTGTTGACAACAAAGACTTTTGTTGCATTCCCAAAGTCCTCTAGTATGAAAATATCCCTAATATACCCCTCGTGTGAAACATTGCCATGTCTTGGACTCCTTATAGTCGCCTCCAACAAATCACATTATTGTTGGGGAAGAAGGCTTAGGACTTTAGTTTCTTATTTTGATTTTCAAATCGCGCTGAAGAACTGGGAGAAAACTCTTGATCTCTGAATGAGGAATTTTGTTTCTAACTACGTAGGACTTTGTTTTTTAGTTCCTTTGTTATGGCCAATGTAAACTTCATGTATTGAATTTTGCCAAGGATTGTGAGATCGTGACATTGTTGGATTGTAAGAAGCTTCAATTGTTGGGAATGAGGATTTTGCGTTTTGTGGAACCTCAGTTTTGTAGATATTGAGAACTTGAGAGTTTCTTAGTTTTCTAAAGAGCACAATTTTACAATCCAATAGGATTTTCTTAGAATATCACATTTTAATACCTACGACATTTGTATAGAAACTCGTATGTTTCACACTCATCGTCACAATTTTTAGCTAAAATGAAATTTGAAATGGGTCAATGAGAATTTTTTTTTTTTTTTGTGAAACCTCATAATTGTTGGATATTTAATTTTTCATAGTTTTAGTTAACACAAGTTGCAAATTTGTGAATTTTTTTAGAACTGTACATTTTCTTAAAGAGAAGTTCGTTACTTCGATCATTGAATTGAACAAATTGCGGATTTCTTAAGGAAAAGTTCATTACATTGTTTCAATTGAACAAATGATGATGTATCACTTGGTTATGGTAATTGTTTGAACCCAATCTCGGTAAATATAACAATCCCTTAAATTGCACCATACCGTCACAGTAAAGGATAAGACTGTTTTGGGAAGATGTTCTCCACAAATTTACATTCTCATTGATTATCCTCGTAGATTTTAAAATTATGGTATGTATTTCAATTTGCTAATCTAACTATGGCGAAGGACTTTGTTAGGAAATATGTATTAGTAAGGGTAGTTATGTCTTTAGGCATTGTGTTTGGTTCTTATATATAATAATGTAATTGTGTTAGGGTTTAGTTAACAAACCTTAATTACTTTTTCCCCTAATGACGTGGTATCAGAGCCAACATTGTGAAAACCTTAAAATTCCAACTATTCTGCTGCCACCCTCGGACTCCACCATCGCCATCAGCCTTCGTTGACTTCGTTGGCGGCATCACGTTCTTTTTGGCGATCTCCATTCGCAGATCTCTATTTGCCTATCTCTGGCGATTTTTGGCATGAACTATAGCAAATCGATCAAGATTTCCTGAACTCTCAGTTGCAAATCTCTCTCTGGTTAACTCCAGGTCAGAATTGATCCCATCCTTTGAACTCCAGGGTTTCTATGTTCGACTAGGTTTGTTGTGTTCAATTTTGCTTTTACTATTGTTTGGTAGATGATCACTGTTGTTGTTGAATCTCTCGTTGTTAGATAGATGATTGTTGGTCACAGCTTGTTGGCACTCTCCTATGAAGCACTCGTATTGGTATGGGGTACTAGAACGGTACAGTACGGGTACGAGATATGGAAAAATTCCAAAAAAGTAGGGTACGGGTATGACTGGGTACGTCAATATTATTTTTCTATGTTTCATTGTATAAAATAAAACATAAACCCGTTTTGCCAAAAAAAAAAACAATATAAAACTTTTGGTACTCGCCGTTGTGAGTTTGAGCCTTAATCAGATCGTCAATCAATTTGTCTATCTATTATCTACATATATATTATATATGTATCATAAGATAATAATACTTTTGGTCCTTTAAAATTTGTAATAAAACTTTAACATTTTGCTCCGGTACCCCTATAATTAAAAACAATTGACAAACGACCAACGTACCGTTTTCGTACCCATTTCCGTACTCATTTCATACCGATTACCATACCACTCGCGTACCCAAAATAGGCAAGCGTACTGGTACGATTACGAGGTACTCAGTACAATTTTTGTTATACCAGAGCCGTACCCGTACCCGGTACTCGTACGGCACCATTTTTGGAGTAACTGTGCTTCATAAGTACTCTCTTTAAGTATTTTTTGTTTTGATTTTGGTGGTTATCGTTACGTTGGTTGTTGCTCTTGTTATGGAATGTTGGATTTACATGTTTTGGTCCTTCTTGTGATTCTCTGTCGTTGAGATGTGTTGCCTCGTCTTCAAGAGATAGTTATTTATTCATCTGATCTGTTGGTTGTTTTGCGCATCACACCATGACTTCTCTTTTTTATTATACTTCTGTTGTTGCTATTGGTTTTTTTGGGTCTCCTGATATATTACCTTTGCACGTTTAAATGACAAAAATTATGCCTGGGGCTAAGACAGGTGAGGTATATTTTCTGGGTAAGATGCAATTCCAGTTCTTGATTGATGATCCTCTTCAAAAACCAGATTCTAAATTCGCTGCATGGATGGCTAAGGATGCACAAATTCGTGTTTAGTTATGGAATAATATGGAGCCTCATATTAGCGGCACTCAAGTTTTCCTACCTACTACCAAACTCGTTTGGCGCCAAACTCAATAGTTATATTCTGGGGTTAACAATTTGCGAAAGACCTATGAACTACATCAAACTTATTTTCCTCTTGCCCTCGGTGATTATTCTTTAGAAGATTATTATGCCAAGTTTCGCGGTATCTGTGAGGAATTTAATATCTATCAGCCTATTTCTGCTAATATCCAGGTTATGCAAGACAACGTGAACCTATGCATGTGGCAGGGTTCTTGTCTGGTTTTCTCTCATATGATCCGGTTCTTCCACAACATTTGGTGGCCCAAGACTTACCATCTCTCAGTGAGGTTTTTAGTCATCTTCGCTAGACATCATTACTTGCTACTGAGATTGCCAATATTTTGCCTCCTAGTCGTTCTACCTTGGCGATCACAGTCTCTGGGAATCATGCTTCTTATGGATATTATCGTGGTGGTCGGGACTCAAGAGGAAGAGGTTGAGGAGGTTTTGGTTGTAATTCTTCCTGTGGCAGTCGTGGTTTCAGTCATGACTCTAGTCGGGTTAGTCGTTTGCTAGGGGGAGGTGGTAGTGGTAGTGGTCGTGGTCATGGCCGCGCACCTCGTCACTGCACGTACTGTAATGGTGATACTCAGATTGTCGATTATTGTTGGGACCTTAATGGTCGCCCTGTCGCTCATCAGGTCATTGTGTCTGAGGATGAGAGACAACATATATTTAGCTCTTTTACTTTTGTTGTGCCTTCAGCTCCGCGTGTGGTTACTATTCCCGAGGATGAGTACCATCAACTAGCCTTCTCATTTATTGTCTTCCTCCACTGCTACGTTTACTTAAAAAGGTTTTTCTTTTGCTTGTCGTCTTACCAATAATCGTTGGATTATTGATTTAGGTGCTTCTGATCATATGACTGGTGTTTCTGATATCATGTCTAGTAGTCCTGCTCTTGGAAAACCTATCCGTGTTACCTAAGCCAATGGTTCCACTACTAATGTTGCTGGTTTGGCTTCATTTACTTTACACTCATTAACTTTAGATATTTGTTTTGCAGATTCCTTGCTTTCCTATTAGTCTTATATATGTTAGTAAGATTACCAAGTCTTAAATTGTTCTGTCACATTTTTCTTTGATTGTTGTGTTTCTCAGGATCTCACTATGGTGAAGAAAATTGGTGGTGGTGCTGAGTGTGGTGGACTTTACTACTTTTTCGTTGAAGAACACCGTGAATCTATTCCACTCCAGTCCGCTGTTTCACTCTACCAGTATCAATGTCGCCTTGGCCATCTATCTCTGTAGAACCTCAAACGACTAATTCCATCATGTGGTTGTGTTGAGGCTTTACCTCGTGAAGTCTATGTGAGTTTAGCAAGCATCACCCTATTTCCTTTCGTCCAATGGTTGAGAGTCTTGCATTGCATCCTTTTCATTTAGTTCATTCTGAGTTTTGGAGTCGTTTGCGTATTTTGTCACACTTTAGTTTTTAGTACTTTGTTGTTTTTTTGGATAATTATTTTCTGATTAGTTATGTTTATCGTATGAAAGAATGATCTGAGTTGTACTCTATTGTCAAAATCCTTTTATATGGAAATAAAAACATCGTTTGATGTTTCGATTCGTATTTTTTGTTTTGATAATGCCTGTGAATATTTCAGTGATAGTTTATCCTCATTTTTTGATGGTCATGGTATTATTCGTCAATCTTCTTGTGCTCAAACTCCACAGCAAAATGGAGTTACTGAACACAAACTCTAACATTTGTTAGAGGTCGCATGTGCCCTCTTATTTCATATGCATGTACCCTAGTCTTTCTAGAGAGATGTTCTTACTTCATGTTATCTTGTGAATCGTAGGCCTTCAACGGTTCTAGGGGTCAGATTTTGTATACTGTGTTGTTTCCTCATCGTCCACTGCATTCTCTACCCCCTAGAGCTTCCGGTTGCACTTGCTATGCTCATTCCCTTGATCCTAACCGCGATAAATTTGATCCTCAGTCTATTAAGTGTGTATCTCGCACTCAGAAAGGATATAAATGCTACTCTCATTCTCTTAATTGTCATTTTGTATGTGCTTATGTTACATTGAATGAGTTCCTTCTCTACTTCCCAAGTTCTTCTTCCCATCTCAGTGTGTACTTACTTTGGTTGCCTCTATTACAGGTGTACGTTCGCCATCTCAAGGTTCCACTTGCTCAAGCTCAATCTCCTGTCTTATCTCTTTCCCCGTTTTGTGATCCGACTCTTTACCTTTTGCCATTTGTAAAGGTAAACGTATTTGTACCACTCATCCTATTGCTCAAATATGTCGTCTATGATCATTTGTGTCTTTCCCTGCGTGCATTTGCTACTTTTATTTCTTCTTTCTTTGTTTCTAAGGCTGTTCAGGAGGCCATGCCTCTTTTTGAGTGGCGGACAACTATAGTCCTATGGAGGACGATATGTCTGTGCTTCGTCAAAATGGATTTGGACTTTGGTTCCTTTTCCTCCTAGGAGAACCACTATTGGTTGTCGCTGTGAAGTATCTTTTCGGCGGCTCTATTGAGCGCTACAAGGCCCGTCTTGCTGGTAAGGGTTATACCCAGACTTATGGGGTTTACTACACTGAAATTTTTTCCTAGTTGCTAAGATTGGCTCTGTTCACCTACTTATATCTCTTGTTGTCAATCTTGGTTGGCCTTTGTTTCAGTTGCACGTTTAGAATGCATTCTTACATGGTAACTTTTTGGGGGATGTTTCATGGAGCAACCATATGGTTTGTTGCTCAGAGGGAGTCTACTTAGGTGTTTCGCCTTCATAGAGCCATTTATTGCCTTAAATAGTCTCGTGGAGCCTGGTTTGACAAGTTCAATGATGTTGTTTTGCAATTTGGCTCATGCCGCTATCAATTTGACCGTTCTGTCTTCTTCCTCACATCTGATCAAGGTAAAATAGTGCTAATTGTTTATGTGAATGATATTATCATAAAGGGTGATGATCAGATAGAGCTTGATGAGTTGAAGATCTTCCTTCAACGTCACTTTCATACTAGGAAATTGGTCAAGTTGCGATATGTTTAGGGTATCGAAGTGGCAAGACCCAAGGAAGGAATTAATCCGTCTTAGAGGAAATGTCCTGGATATTTTGGAGGACACTGGTTTATGCGGATCGCAACTAGTGGATATTGCTATGGATCCTAACGTCAAGCTTTATGTTGACCAGGAGGAGTTACTTCCTAACCTTGACTAGTAGCCTCGTTTGGTTGGAAAATTGAACTATCTTACCATCACATGGCCTGATATTTTGGTTGTTGTTACTATGGTGAGTAAGTTTATGTCTGCTCCCCGTTTGCCACATTGGGAAGCTATTCCTAGAATTAAGGCTCATATAGGACGTGGTTTATTTTATAGAGTTAGTGGACACTTGTGTACTAAGGCCTATACTGATTCAAATTGAGCTGGAGGACCATCTGATAAGAAATCCACTGCAGGATATTACGCATTCGTTGGTGGAAATCTTGTTACTTGGAAGACTAAGAAACAGAAAGTTGTGCTCGGTCTAGTGCAGAAGTAGAGTCTAGATCCGTGGTTCGTACTACTTGTGAGATTGTGTGGGTGTGTTCTTTTTTTGAAGAGATAGGATTTAGTGTGTTGCCTATAAATTTGTACTGTGATAATCAAGCAACAGTTCATATTGCGTCTAATCCGGTCTTCCATGAGAGAACTAAGAGCATTGAAGTTGATTGTCATCTGGTTCGAGAGAATTCAGTTGGTGGGGTGATAGCTACTCTATTTGTGTCTAGAGGGGCTTAGCTAGCTGATATGTTTACCAAATCATTACTCAACCCCTGATTAGTGTTATTATGTAACAAGTTAGGACTTTATGGTATTATTCTCCAGCTTGAGGGAGAATGTTTGGAAATATGGATGAGTAAGGGTAGTTATGTCCTTAGGAAATAGGGTAGTTATCCAAACACAATGGCAGGGTTTAGTTAACAAAACCAATCACTTTTTCCCTAATGACAGACTTTGTGGGTTACAATACTTACATGTGGAGTGTTTCTCTTTTTGTAATCTTTTATACGATGTTTAGGTCAACTTTCTAATTTTTTTTCGTCCAAGCAGTTAGGCCTCATGAAGATGTCAACATAACTCATGGTCTTAAAGTAATTTGTAAGGTGGAATGCAATTGGTGTTTCACTCTTTAGGATCATATTGTGCTAGTTTTCAAAAACTTGCTTCTTAATGCATATGTTCTGCCATTTTTACTCCTTTCCATTTTATTGTTCTTCTTTCCCAGAAGGAGAAATAGACTATGTGAAAATACTGAATAAAGTTCTTCCTAAAGATATTCGAGTTCTTGGCTGGTGTCCTGCGCCACCTGATTTCAGTGCAAGGTCTGTATAGCTTTGCAAGTCAGTTCATTACTGCAACTTCCCTGTTTTTATAGTTAGTGTTTAGCAACTGGTATATTAGTCAAAATTTGAGATCCCTGTTCTGACTTTTTTGCTGGCTAGAGGCTAACGTACCATAATTTCGATAAGAACGGAAAATATTTTTAGGAGAACGAACCGCTTATTTTGCATGCCAGTTCATGGTTTACCTATCTGACTAAATTGCAGGTTGGCATCAATTGAATACTGTTATTGGCGAGCTTTTCTGACTGACAACCTTAAAATATTGGTTTCTTGCTTTTTAAGAATGCTTATTATTAAGATATTGTTCAGATGTGTAATCACTCTTATTAGTGTTCCATTAACTAAACAAAGGTATATACAACCCTAACTATAACCCTAACTATACAAGGACAAAAATACCCCTTATGACAAAGAGTCTAGCAAATAGGACCCTACCAACATAACTTAACAACTACACATGTTCAATGATTGATTCTGCAATTGAAG
>JABCMJ010010824.1:0-10895 GCA_014822125.1 Arbutus unedo | reverse complement strand
GGGGGGAGGGGGGGAACCTAGCACGTAACTGGTGTATCAAAGTTTTATTTTGCTCAACTAGCATCACCACCAGCTGGGTGAGGTTCTGCACCTGCGCCTCCAACGTGTTTTCCTGTGTAGACCTTGTGTTTATCATTATTTTCAATTATCAGTTAGATTTGTATAAGCGAGAATGTCGTTTCTACAAACAACACCAAACTGTTGATGCTTGAAACTAGTGAGATATTCCACGCTTTTGCCTGGGCACCTACACGCAAGTTCAATGATCGATGAGTGATTTTTCGGCCAAGGAACCTTAGACAATCAAGTTAGTTACTAGAGAATTAAGAATAGGCAAGAACACATAGACTGCATATGTTAAAACATACATGATCTCACAGCCAAAAAAGAGTTTTAATAGCTTAAGGAGAGAATCAATCCAAGGCGGGCTTACGACCGTCGATGTTGCCTCCATTCCATTTTGGGAGGGAGGGTTGTCTTGCCGATTCTAGGTGTCATCTCTGGAATGCTGAGTAGTCAGCAGTGCCATATGTGAGATTGTCTGAGTAATCAAGAGCGCCTCGTGGGGTTTTCTCCAATCGGTATCTATCACATAGCACTAGCAAGGTGCGTGTTTGAGTAGACGTCAATTGATCGAGGAGAGAGCCTCTCGATCGGTGTTGCACACACCCGGTCGGTCAGTCATATATGAACATGAGGGATTCTTGTCGACTGAAGTATACACTATCTACTAATCAGTCCAGAGCCAAACCAAACTCATCAAATATCCAAACAAGTTAGATTTGTTACTCTTTAAGAAACGAACGTTTTACGTTTTTCAACATTTTTTACTTCCAAATGATAGCAAAATTTTATTTCCTTATTTACTTGCATTATTCATACTCACTCAATGTAGTCAAGCATCTTTTCTTCCGAACGTTCTCAAAGCCCTAGCGGGATGTTATGGTTCGACTTCGTCCATAACCTTCTTGCATCTTCAGTAGCATGCAACATCATGAAAATGGGTGGCAGCGACAATTAACACACGTCAAATCAAGTAACTGTAATGGTGCATATTCAAATATTTGGATTTAATAGTTGTATGTTCGTGATGGTGTGGTCAAATGATTTCTTATTTTGCGACTAAAATTGGGTTATGCATGCCTTTGTGATTTGTTGAGGATATAGTACTTAGGGTGGTTATGACACTTCATTTCGGGGTATAAAAAATATTAGGATGGTGGGAATATGAACATACAGATAGTTATTTAATTAATGTGTGGTATTGAGACTGTGGTGATGAGTGATAGTTATGAATTATATCTCAAATCGGTCTTGAATTCTTCTCTCAAAGATAATTTACATTTTTTCCACCAATAATTTTTTTTTTGGTTTGCTATCATCACAGTATGCGGGTCGAACAATCTTAAGCTAGTGAGTAGGAGAAACGGAAAAAGAATGAGGATAAATTAGGTATGAACAAAACATTAATGGTTAATTTCTATATAAAATACTAGTAGGTAAACTAACCATGGAATATTAACTATAAACCTCAAAGGGGGTATGTAATTTTCAATAGGTCACGAGTTCTATCATCATCCATCCAAACCTCAAGGGAAATTGGTATGTTTCACCCAATAGGAAGTGATTTTAAAATTATTTTTGTATTCAACTTTCTTTTCTTATTCGTGTGGTTATTATTTATCCTTTAATTGTGTGAAAAATTAATAATATGCACATAAAGATTAATTCTTTAACTTCTTGTGAATAAAAATATAAAGTAACTTAAAAGAAAAAAAAATCTGAAAGTTATTTGTTTATGGATGTATTTGACTCGCGATAGTCATTAGATTAAATTTTTATTTGAAATTTAATAAAAAAACTATTTAAGTTAAATTAGTCATAAAATATGACTTTAAAAAAAGAAATATGCCTCGAGTAGAATGTGTTGATGTGTTAAAAATTCAGGAATATTTTCGACAATTTCTCCCTAAATTGAAACAAAATATTTTATTTAAATGTGGTCAATACTCTTGAATAATTTACTTCAGACATACTTATTTAAATTAAGTTCTATAATGAATAGCATAATTTAATAATAATAATAATAAGATTACGCCAAACAAATTTGAGGAAAACAGTTGTACTGAATTCTTCTTGCGTCAAAATTAAACAAAGGCATCTCTGGTGTACTCTGTCAAACCTTTTTCCTCAACACGAGTCGTCAACGAGATTGGGGAGAGGGGAGAGAGAGGAATATAAGAGAGAGAGAGAGAGAGAGAGAGAGAGAGAGAGAGAGAGAGAACGAACAAACCCTAGAGAGAACGAGCAAAACCTAGGTAAGAAACTGATATTCGGTTTTCGGTAATCTTCATATTCGATCACATTTCGTTCGAAGATCCTTCATCTTTATTCGCCCAAAAGGTCAGCCGTGTTTTTTTTTCTTTTATGATGTTTTGTGCGTGATTCCTATATAATATCTTTTGATTTTCCTTTTCCTTTTCCTTCTACCGATCTGTTTGTTTGCTGGAGAAATGGAGGAGGGAGATCAGAATACGACCTAATAAAAATTTGAAATCTTGGTTCGTTTTTTGGGAAAATTGGGACCTCGGAAGAAAAATGAGAAAAAGTATAATTATCTTGGCCTCCAAATTGAGGATTATGACTTTGTGCTGTGATCAGTAACAGAATTCAAAAACCAATTAGTGAATATTTGATTGAAATTACTTGCTGCAGCCCTACATTTGTCCGATTATGCTAATCTGGAAGTTACTTTTGTTGCGAAGATGGTACAAGACGTGATTACAGACTTCTAAACCCTATAGGTTGAATGTTGTTATAGAAAATCTTATCCTGACTAGTTATATGTGATAGAAAGAAAGTAAATTTAGATCCAGTGGAAACTCAACAAGGATGTAACTGTTGATCTGAGTGAATGGGCTATGAGAATCTTTATGTGGGTTCAGACGTATTTAGTTGGTACATTAAATTAGGGTTCCTTACAAGCACAATAGAAGTGCCCTTATGATGGAACAATTACTCACCACATATTGATGTTGGGCGAAAGAGAAAGTGTATGAACCCTACATCAATGTGTGGTGATGGGGGGTTTGGGGCACCACTTGGCTGTGCCCGAGGGCACTGTATAATTACTCTGAATCTGATTGCCTTGGCTTTAACTTTTATGTACCTTCGTCGTTTTTAATGCATCATTTATTTGCATCCGACTATCCTCTGACAGTTGTATGATGCACGACTCAAAAGTTCTTGATTAGGTTGTGGGTTATGCAATTATAGTGCTTTATATGACTTGGTATTTTGTGCTACAGTTGTTCGAGGGACTGGTTGCTCTTGAATTATGGCGAATGTCAAGCGGTCATCCAACATCAGAAATACGATTTACAATGGAAAACACTCTTTACTTCCTCCTAAATGTCCATTTCCTAGCATTTCACCATCGTATACTGATTATGTCCCTATTCCTGCTGTTGGACCTATGGATATTTCAAAGCCCAGACAAATGAATTCACACCATCAACGTACTTCCTCTGAGAGCTTTCTTATGGAGGAGCAACCTTCATGGTTTGATGAACTCCTCAATGAGCCTGAAACTCCTGTACGCAAAGGAGGTCATCGGCGTTCATCAAGTGACTCCTTTGCATATGTAGATGGAGTAAATGCTTCTATGTCGGACTATTTACCTCAGGATGAGTACAGATTTAAGCACATGATCTCAGTGCCTTCATGGGGATCTCAAGACCTTGAATATTACAAAGCCATGCAACATGTTTCTGTGGGAAAACCAAAGAATCCGGCTCGGGATTCCTCTTTGAATTCATTGGCACATCCAAGTGGTCTTTCTGGTAAAGACAATTTCCCTATTGAAAGCGAAGGATCATCTTGTGTTCCACTTGAAGCAGATGGGTTTCAATATATAGCCACTGAACATAAGGATCTAATTGAATCTTGTCCATATGATTCATATGCTGCTTCTGAAGGGAAGGATTCTTCTCATGGAAAGCCTTATGCTTCAGAAACAGATACAAAACGTGCTAAGCAGTATGTCCAGTTCTTTGTTTTGTGCATAAATGTTTTTTGCTCACTTAGCTTCTGTTATTGTTGCTGCCTAATGTTTTCTCTCCCTTTATGTTAACTGGTACAGTATTATAATGTCTGAGGGCTTTTCTTTCACCTTTAGAACCTTGTTCGATGTTTAAGATTGTTTTGAAGTACTTATATGTGTCAAGCCATACTGTTAGCAACCATCTATTGAGCTAGCTTGAAAAAAGGATGCTTTGGCTTTTAATTTGTGATAGGTTTCCTTTTGTTTGTTCCATTGAAAGTATGGATATTTTGCAACTCTCTGAAGGTTGATTGTTTTACATCTGTTTTTTTTGGTAATACTGTTTATTTTTATAGGGCAAATACATGAGTAATCCCCAAAGTTTCATGCTTTTGTCGAATGTTAATATTGTTTGTACTTCAGTTGTAATGTATATTGTCAAATAGGTCCCATTGGAAATGGGCATAAAACTTTTTGGATGTAAAATGATAACGTGGAACTCATGTGACAATATTTAAGGGGAAGAATGTGAACTAATTTGCGTAGCTGTGAACTTATAGCTGTGAACTTTTCCTAAGCTAGCTGATGCGTGAAGAAATGTTACAAATACATTTTCGTGCTGTTATTAAACTTATAAGAGATCATCTTCCCCCTAAAAAGTGCGATCAAGTATGAACAGGAAGCTCTAAATTCCTAATTTTTATGTTAGATTTACTTGTTAACTAATTGGACTTTTCAGTATATTTTAAAATCTACACAAGTCTAAGTTTAGGGCTTTCTAAATCCTAAGATTAAACGATCTAAAGGACAAATGGATACCAGTTATAATCCTTATTGTGCTTCTTTTATCTGCCTCCCATGCTTTTGGTTAGTATATTCAAAGTTGCCTTTGGCACGTACTCAATATAGCATGGCAGATTTACAGCCACACCTGCAAGCACATTATAGATTTCCTATAATGCACAATAAGACATAGTCAGGAAAAGACAATCCTCTCAATTAAACCAAACCAAACCAAACAAACCGAGCCTTAAGTCCCAATCAATTTGGGTTGGCTACAAGGACAATCTTCTATGAACTAAAAAACACATAGGTGAGGTTTTTTGACTGCACAAAGATATCAACATGCTTAACAGATCTTGGATTGCGTTGCAAAACTTGCTGTAGACTTCTGTTTGCAAAATTCTGCTGCCAGTAACTTCCCCACTGGATGTGACAGTCAGTCAATCTGCAGTACCACACAGAGCAAATCAAGTTCCATAATTCTCTAGCCACAATCATTTTATTTTCTTCTGGACCTGAAGTCTTAAGAGGAGAGAAGTACTCTCTGAAGGTAACCCAATTACACTAGATGAGCCCCACAGAAAATCTTTAGTGTCACCTACATACAACAGTAAAACCCTCCATGAACTCCTCTTTAACTGCTCCTCCCCCAACTGTCCGTTTCAACAACCACATCCCAGAAACTAAAAGTAAAGGGGATCAAGGGTCACCTTGCCCGGACAAGATTTTTTGGATATTAGAAGGTTCATAATTTGTAATGCTAGATTGATGATTAATTTGGCATGTATTTTTTGCTTAGCAGAACCAAATGCTTATCAATCCTTAAAAGAGATTAGTACAATCTGGTTATTTGGCATGTGAGCTCTTTTGCACAGAAATCTGAAACTCTATAATGCAGGCAATTCGCTCAACGCTCCCGGGTTCGGAAACTTCAATACATAGCTGAGCTTGAAAGAAATGTACAAGCTTTACAGGCAAGTACCATAGCTACCACAAAAGTTTGAGATTGAATAGTTGTGGAAAGATTAGACTGTAGTTTGTTACAATTTGCTGATCTTGCTCCCATTAACACTTGCAGGCAGAAGGATCTGAAGTTTCAGCTGAGCTTGAATTTGCCAACCAGCAGAATCTTATTCTGAGCATGGAGAACAAATCCTTGAAGCAACGCCTGGAAAGCTTAGCCCAGGAGCAGCTTATTAAGTATAGTAAGTTTTCATACTTCAACCTTTGCAAGTGGTGTCTGCTTCTACTGGCTGAAAGGTCAGATCAGAATTTGTTATCCTGTTTGGTTTACATTCACAGGTGCTAGCTTAGTAAATTCAGGTGATGTTAGAATTGTTAGGTCAACAAAATTTCCAAAAGATTAAGCTGTTAGGAAATGGGCCCGATTATGTATATCCAGCTGTCCAATGCCCTGCCTCCTGTGCAACCCTGTATTGCACATGGATATGCGAATATTCATACATAGAGCAAAAGAATATGCAAAGAGAATAAGCATGATGCAAACTGGGGACAAATGCAATCAAAGAGACTTGAATGGTAGACTCACAAATCATAGCTCTGGTTCTGGGTTAGATCATCAATTGTCCCCAAAAGCTGAACTTAGGAGAAAATGAGGCCAACAATGTATATCAAGCTGTCCTACAAGAATTAATTAGCTGCGTTTTGTAGCACTGTTTTAAGTTTGTGGAATGGAAACAATAGATAGCATTAGAAGTGGAAATGTGATCCGAGAAGTAAAGGAACAATACTGATGGATGCAGTCTTAGGTTAGTTGGGAATTCAGTATTTTTAAATGGCAGTTGGAGAGAAAGTGTGTTGAAGTGAGCAGGAAGCATTGCGGAGCTTGCTGGTCTCTTCAAGAGCTTTTTGCTGGCATTTTGGGCGAGTGCTCCTTGAACTGCTGTATAGTGTAATGATTTCCCAACCTATTTTCTTGTGTTTATTACTTTTTGTTAGTGGAAAGCACGTGAAGAAGCATTGTTCACAGTGGCGTGAAGATCCGAATAACTGTGAACTAGGTTTTGTTATGGTTAGGGCTAGAGCTTCTGGGCGCTTATCTTTCAGTAGCATCATTTACCATTGTAGCTTGAGCTCATAAACAAATTTAATATATATTTGATCATGCTTGTCTTAGCCGTTGGGACGGCTGTTTTCCATCTTAGGCCGATTTGCAGCGCACTATGAAGTTTTAGCCCTTGGTACGTTGACACCGCCTAATCCAACAAATGACCACGTTACCTCCACCAATCTCCCAAATCCGCAGTACCTCCTCCATTCTTACATCTACCTCCCTTCTACAATCATCCTCTGCCACCACCGCCACCTTGACACACTCCTCAGCCTCCGTTTTTGATTGAGAAAAAAGTCAAGCAAAACCTTCAACCTATATCAGCCGGAAATACCCAAAACTTGCTGTTGCCTGCACATCATCTCCTTTGCCTCACCACATCCACCATCAAAAGCTCTGCTGCGTCACCCACACCACCAATGAGCACTTAAGAAGATTCAAGCCACCTGCACCACTGGACCACCATCAAACAACCCCACACCGCCTTTTCAAGTAGCAGATTCCTCAAACAATGGAAAGCAAACCAAAACAAAAAACCAAACCTCCTCCTCCTCCGCCACCATATGCCCTTCGTCACCGCAGCTGCCTCACCATTCCTAACTTCTGGAATCACCCAAACTACAGATCTCCTCTGCTGCCGCCGCTATATGCTCTTGTCACTGCCGCTGACTCACTATCCACCGTGACACTTTGATAACCTAATCGGCTGGATCGTCGCTGTCGGATGGGGAGTTGAAACCGAAAACCAAACATAGTAAATCAGCCAAAAGAAAAACGGATCTGAGGGAAAAAACGAAATATGAAAAAAAAATGCAGTGATAATGGAACAAAAAAGAAGCGTAAAATGAGAAGTCAAGGGGAGAGAAAGAGATGGATTAGGGGAAGGCCCGGGGAGGGAGGAGGCGGCTGCAACCCCCCCAACCCCAAGAAGAAAACGCTAGAAAGTTAGGGAGAAGGCAGAGTATATTCTAGATAGAGAGATATAAAACACAAAGATTATTGTTACTGTTTATTTGAAAGTACATGATATTGTTCAACACAAGTATTAGAAAAATTATTAGTCAGTGTCTGGCACATGTCACCGCACACCTGTCTAGATGTCAAGTGTTCAAATGGTTATCCTAATGCAGAGTCCTATGGACTATAGGCAAGGAATGTTTGTATTCTGACTAGTGTGGACATCTTTTAGGAGTTTCCAAGGGCTGTCTTAGGATGTTTATTCTCCTATTAGATACCTCTGGATAATCAGTTTCCTGTTGCCCTTAGGTCATTTGGTTGCTCTTTGGATGTATTGGCTTTCCCTTGCATGTTCTGAGTAAATATCGAATTAGCATATAAAAAATTATTAGACATTTGGATTGAATGAAAGCATGGAAACTAATTTATACTGTTGGACACCTGGGAATTCTTTTACACACATTCAGTCTGAAACTAACACTATGAAGGCATTTTGCAGTGGAACATGAAGTACTGGAGAGAGAGATTGCAAGGCTGCGAGCCTTGTATCAACAGCAGCAGCAACCACAACCATCTAACACCCATCGACGCACCAAAAGTAGAGACCTTGATTCCCAATTCGCAAACCTTTCTTTAAAGCAAAAGGATGCCAGTTCTGGGTGCGACCCTCTATTTGGCCCACTTCAAAATTGATTGTATGATGTCGTTACAAGATCTTTGCGTTGCCTTGAGAAAGGAAATATGCAGTTTCCATTGAGCCGGATTAGGCTATTACGCTCTTCCAGTCATGGTTTGCTCTTTCCAGCAACTTTGCTTGTTTTACTTTTGGGCTTCTGTTTCTGCTTTTCGCTTTCTACATTACTTGCCCGTTTTCTTTTGTTTTCCATTTTCTGTGCACCTGGTAGTCGTGCTGAGGACTAGTGTTCTTAGCAGGTGACTCACCGGAGGTGGTGACCTGAAACTTGACTGGAGGTGGTGACCTGAAACTTGATTGACGTCTATCATCTATTCAGTTCTTTTGGCCCCGTGGAGAACTTAGTTTTAGTTAAGGGAACATCTGTTTGGGGGCTTTACTTCTAATGTATCTTGCCAATAGCTGTTGTACTATACAGCCATGGTGTAATAAAAGCTATGCTTTCTTCTGGAATTCTGTTCTATTCATGCTGGCAGTAGTTCCTAGTTTGTAAATTTAACTGTTTTGCTGTGGTAGTTATGAATCCTTTCTTTGTATTTTTACTCCCCTCTTTGCTCCAAAAGGGTGGTTAGATATAAAAGTTTGTTATATCCCTTGTTTTTGTGATTTTGGTGGATGTTTATCAAGTGAAAAGAAAATAATGCTAAAATCAAAGAAATACAGTTAAGCACCTTTTCTTTATGTTTTGTTCTGCTACAAATTTATAATACAAACAGTGCCTAATGATATGATGATATTGATAGTTTGTGTTCACAGGGTTGTCTGCAAGGTGAAGGTTACTAGAAATTTGAATGTTCATTATGGTATAGCTACATGAAATCTGAATCCTCAGGCCTTGTAGAATTCCTAGACATGGAATATAGTTCATTCAGCTTCTATAGAGCATTCCTAACTCTATTCAAATTTTATTAAGGTCCTGTTTGTTTGTAAGTATCGAATTAAACTATATATCTAAAGAACTAAAAATCTGGTAAATTGTTAAAATTCTAATGCTCCAAATTGATTACACGTGGGTAATGTAGTTGGGTGAAGTATACATTGTATCTTCATACTTTATACTTGTCTTTTGACTGCATTTCGATAGTTCATATATTTGTCCTAATTAATGGTTCACCTAAGTGAAGAAATTAAAACTCAAGAGGGGACATAGACAGGGAGAACCCTTATCCCCTTTTCTGTTTAACATAGTGGAGGAAAGTCTCAACATTTTTCTTGAAAGGGTTAAAGCTTTGGGATTATATAAAGAGTTAACATTGGCCCTATGGGTCACTCTCTAAGTCATTTGCCATTTGCCATTTGCAGAGGATACAATGATTTTTTGACACAATGACCTATAGGAGATCAAGGCAATCAAGAGAGTATTAAGACGCTTCCAAATCATGTCAGACATCAAAATCAACTTCTTAAAAAGTGATTTCTGTAGGCCGAACTTGCTACAACAATCAAAAGACAAAATGGCGAAAATTCTGCGACCATGATCCTCTCGTGATCGATGAAATACCCGGGCATACCTATTGGAGCTAATCCTAGGAAAGTTTCAACTTGGCAGCCAATCCTGGACAGGATTAAAAAGAAGTTGGCTGTATGGAAGATGAAATACCTCTATTGGTGGCAAATTAACCCTAGGAACACCGTAAAGCCCAGTTTCTTAATCAGTTGACATGCCCAGTTTACACAATCAAAAGCTCTCTCAAAGTCTAGTTTGAGAATAACACCTCCTTGCATGCTATTTTTCTAGTGGTGAAGATCTCATTGGCAACTCAGATACCATCAACTATCTGCTTGCCTCCAATGAAACTAGCTTGACATTCTACAAAGATGGATGATAAGCATTGTTTGTGAGACCCTGACCCAAAATTGGGTGATTAAGGTCATAATTAAAATTAATTTGGCTTATTTGGACGTAATTTGAATTTTAGTTGGGGGTCAAAGTGATTTTGATATAATGTTAAGTACGTGCTAAGATCCTCGGAGGTTGATGGAACAATAAGGAAGTGTGGAGTGATATAAGGGAGTGGTTGCAAGTTAAGAACTTGGGTTGAGAAGCACCCGATTATTTTTCCCATTGAGCCAATATATGATATATATGTGGTTTGAGAGGAGCCTTGGGTTAGTCATCACAGGGGTTTGTATGTGAAGGACACCTAGGAGCTTCCTCTCCACCACCTGCTTGCTCCTTCCCAACGTCAAATAAGCCATGGAAAGCTCCTACCATTTCTTCTTTCACGCTAAAGGGAAATGAAAGCATTTTGAGAAAGAGAGAGAGAGAGAGGAGACCAACTTACTCATAGTGTTCTTCATTTTCAGCATTCAGAATTCTTGGGTTTTGCTTCCAAAGTGTGAAGGTA
>JABCMJ010010823.1:0-33648 GCA_014822125.1 Arbutus unedo | reverse complement strand
AACATAATTTTATACTTTTAAATCCGTCTCATCGAGAAGAACTAATAATCTACGAAAAATTGAGGCCAAAATAATAAATGCGAAAAAAATTGAATAGAGATAAAAAGTGTTTAAAAATAATCGAGTTTAAACAAATTAAGAGACGTGAAGATTACAAAACAAATAAAATCATCGGTTAGAACAAAAATACAGATACAATTATCTGTTAAAAATATAAAGAATAAAACATAAATATCATTTCAATACAACAGATAACATTAGTTGTTCTAATTGTTGTTAATATCTTTATTTCTGTTAAAAACGTAAAAATTACAATAGATAACATTATATGATGTTATCTTATACAAAGATATAGAGAATAAATTAAAACAGATAACCTTATTTGTTTTGCTTTATTATTGTACTTTCACTATTATTCAGAGATATGGAGATCAAACTACAACTGATAACATTATCTATTAATATGTTATGCATAAATATATAGGTCAATTTAAAATAGATAATATTATTTATTTTTATATTATATTAAAATACAAAGTACAAATTAAAACAAATACTCTTATTTGATATTATTTTATATAGAGATACATAAAATAAATTACAACAAATAATCTTATCTATTTTGGTTTATTATTATTTTTTCACTATTATGTAAAGATACAAAGATGAAAGAACAACAAATAACATTATATGTTGATTTTTTATGCATAATTGCATAGGTCAATTTACAATAAATAATATTATTTGTTTTTATATTATGTCAAAATATATAGTACAAATTAGAACAGATAATTTTATTTGATATTATCTTATGTAAAGATACAAAGAATAAATTATAATAGATAATTTTATCTGTTTTAATTTATTATTGTGCTTTCACTATTATGCAGAGATACAAAGATGAAATAACAATAGATAACATTATCTAGTAATATATTATACAAAAATACAGCAGTCAATTTATAACAAATAATATTATCTATTTTTATATTATGTCAAAATATATAATACAAATTATAAAATTAAGAATACAAATTACAACAAATAACTTTATTTATTTTTATCTGTTGTAATTTATTAATTTGTTTTAACTATGTCAAAATGTTATCAGATAACTTTGTCTATTAGCTCATACCTCATTCATACAGAAGTTGTGTATTGTGTGTACTATTACGTCGATATAATAGTAAGATTCAAGTATTATCAATTTAAATAAACGTAATAAAAGACAAAGAAAACAAAAGACAAGATAATTATTGAAAAAATCATATTTTGACTTATTTTTCATATTTTTTTGTTTTTAAACATAATTTTTAATTTTTTAAAATGTTTTATCGAAACGAACTAATAATCAATAAAAAAAATTGAGGGAAAAATAAAAAGTTACAAAAAAATTTAGTGTAACAAAAGGTCTTGATGGCAAAAATTATATTTTGACTTATTTTTCATATTATTTTATTTTATTTTTAATTGTAGAACATATTTTTTATTTTTTTGAAATTTTTATCGAGTCAACCCAATAATTAATAAATAAATAAATTGGTATATAAAAATTATAATAGATAATCGTATTTGTTTTGATTTATTATTTTATTTTTATTATTATGCAGAAATACAGAGATGGAACTACAACATATAACATCATCTTTTGATATGTTATATATAAATACATAGGACAATTTACAACAGATAATATTATCTATTTATTACTGTGTCTTATACAGAGATACATAGCTTGTGAGGGCGCAAATCGTCTTTCTACTTATTTTTCAAATTTTTTTATTTTTTAAATATTTGAACATAGTTTTTTTATTTTTTTAAATTTCTTATCAAATCAAATCAATAATTCATAAAAAAATAAGAAGTTACAAAAAATTAATGTACCAATAGGTTGCGATGGCACAAATCATGTTTTGATTTTTTTTCGGAACTAATAATAAATAAAAAATAGACGTAAAATAAAAAGTTACAAAAAAATTAGTGTACAAAATGATTGTGAAGGCAGAAATTATGTTTTGGCTTATTTTTCATATTTTTTTAATTTTTTTAAAAATTTTCTTATCGAGACGAACCAATAATTAGTACAAAATAAAAATTTACAAAAAAATTGGTATACCAAAAAGTGGTAGAAACTTTAAGATTTGTTAAAATTTAATAAATTTGTAATAAGGATAATTTTGTTAACTAAATGACCTAATCTATTAACATTTTTAAAAGAGTAGATCCTAACTACTTATACTTTTTAAGTAGTGAATCTTAACTCAACAAATAAATTAGGCAGGACTTAATGAATTAATTAACTAAAGTACCTAATCTATTAACATTTTTAAAAGAGTGAAACCTAACTACTTGTACTTTTAAAATAGTAAATCTTAACTTAATAAATAAATTAGGCAGAACTTAATGAGTTAATTAATCACAGATTTGAAGTTTTAGCTAATTTTCCCTTATTATTATTATTATTATCAAATCTTTAAAAAAATCTAGAAAGATAGAATTTAGATAATTTTATGTATTAATTTTTTTATTTTTTTAAATTTAGTTTGTATGATATTATTTTTTTAATTCTTTTCGAATTAATAATTTATAAAAATTTAATCTAAAACTACAAGAATTGAAACAAAAAAAGAAAAACAACTCAACAAGAAATTAAATGAAACGTGGCCATGTTAGGCCTATGATTGTTACTTATAGAGGGTATTCACTTACCGCAAGCTAAAGAAGGTTGTCCAATTGCGTGACAATTGATTATACTCCTCTACGAGTCCGTTTAGAGCTAAAGAAGGTTGTCCTTGAAGCGTAGGACAATGCGTCCTACTCAAATGTACCCTACAAAAGAAATAGTCAGTCAGAAACACTCTAATCTGTGACTGCAATGCCCCTAATGACTAAGTCAACAATTACACGAGGAAAGACTTTGAGAATTTTATTTTGTTGCGAAAACATCTACTGTAAAGTAAGAACATAAAGTAGTTCTTACAGATTTGTGTACCTCAATAATTGATGGAATCATTAAGTGTCCAATCGATCGATTTCTTTGTTGATGAATCTTCATTCCTATTAATAAAATCGGTTAAGCGTACTGGTGAATGCACTGAGTGTATCTTCTGAGTTCACCAATCCTTAACATAAGTTGATTTAACGTAACATAAGAATGTTCAGTGCGCACTTTTTACATTGGTAGGCCTTTCTAGTAAGGGGAAACAAAATTTGAAATTGTGCAGCTTACTCGACTGGCCTATAGGTCACTCGATCGATCACTTCAAGTAGAGGTGTAATTAAAAATCAATAAATCGAACCGAATAAAAAAATCATATTGAAAATGAAGTTTTGGTCAGATCTTGTAGTTAAATCAGTCCGGACCGAAATAAAAAAAATCTCAAATTTTTCGTTAATTTTTTTGGTAATATGTATTTTTCTAATTTTCTACACACACACACACACACACACACACACACACATATATATATATATATATATATATATATTTATAATACTTATTTGTAAATTAAGAAAATTAATTTTTTATATTTGACTTGATTTAACCGAACCGAATCAAAATAGTTCGGTTTGATTTCGTTTTAAAAAATTATAAATTAAATTTTTGGTTGGGTCCGAATCTTTTCTCTAATCCAAATAAAACTTGACTAATTACACTCCTATGTATAGGAGCTTGTGTTGGACAAGTTTCGATCATTTCTCTAATTACACAATAATCGAGAAGGAGTTGCTGGTGGTAGTCATTGCATTGGACAAGTTTCGATCATATCTCATCAGATCACCTATCGTAGTCTACATCGACCATGTTGCTCTTAAATATCTACTTACTAAGCAATATGCCAAAGCCCGCCTTATCCGGTGGATCCTTCTGTTGCAAGAGTTTGACATCACCATCAAGGATAAAAAGGGAGTGGAGAATGTTGTTGCTGACCACTTGTCACGCCTCGAATTTGAGGACCATACTATTGCTCTGCCCATTCCCGATTCGTTCCCTGATGAACCACTCTTCGCAATATCGAGTTGCCCGTGGTATGCTGATATTGCTAACTACTTGGCCACAAGGCAACTACCGTCACATTGGACTCCTTAAAATAGAAAAAAAAATTTAGCTAAGGTGAGGAGACTTGTCTTCGATGATCCCTATCTTTTTAAATTTTGCCCAGACCAGATTGTCCGTCGTTGTGTGACCGGTGATGAACAAAATTCAATTTTGACTTTTTGCGACACTGAAGCATGTGAAGGCCATTTTTTCTTAAAAACGACAGCTGCTAAAATTCTGCAGTGTGGGTTCTATTGGTCCCACATCTTCAAAGATGCTTTTGAGTTCTGCAAAGCTTGCCCGCAATGCCAGAAGTTAGGTGCCTTATCACGGCGTAACATGATGCCCCTCCAACCTATCTTAATTATTGAAATCTTTGATTGTTGAGGTATCGATTTCATTGGTCCTTTTCTTAATTCTTTTGAAAACCTTTATATTCTGTTAGCTATGAAGTACGTATCCAAGTGGGCTGATGTCATACTAACCCGAACCAATGACCACTCTGTCGTGGTCCGATTCTTAAAAGAAAAGAAAATATTTTCTCAAGGTTTGGTATGCCTAAAGCGCTCATCAGTGACCAAGGCAAACACTTCTGCAATCGACCCATGAAAACATTGGTCAAGAAATATGGGGTAAATCACAAAGTATCCACTACCTACCACCCATAGACTAATGGTCAAGCTGAATTAGTCAATCGTGAAATCAAATACATCTTAGAGAAAACGGTTAACCTGAACCGCAAAGATTGGTCTCTCCGACTCATCGATGCATTGTGGGTCTATCGTATCGCTTACAAAACTGTCTAAGGCATGTCACCGTATCTATTGGTCTATGACAAAGTGTGTCACTTACCGGTGGAGATGGACCATCAAGTCTATCGGGCAATTAAACAGTTGAACTTTTGCATGTCCCAAGTTGGTGCCCACAAAAAACTCTAGCTGGACGAACTTGAGGAGATCTGACACAACCCTTATGACAACGCTCACATCTATAAGTTCAAGGTCAAAGCCTTTCATGATAAAAATATTGTGCGGAAGACCTTCGTTGCCAAAAAGTGTTACTACATAATTCCCGACTTCATTTTTTTCCGAACAAGTTCAGATCCCGATGGGTCGGCCGTTACTTGGTAAAACTCGTTTTCCCTCATGGAGCGGCTAAAGTTGAGAACCTGGAGAAAGAGAATTGCTTTAAGATGAATGACCAACGATTGAAACTTTTTATAGAAAATCTTTCCTCGGAAAAGTCCGAGGAAGAATTGGTTGATCCTATCTATTCGGATCAATGAGCTTTCAAGAAGTCTAGCGGCTCAACGTGTCCTCATTAGGCATACGTGTGGTACTTAATCGCCATTAACATCGAATAATGCACAGTAGGTAACATCGAATTTTAGATTTTCAATGATAAAGAGGTGTTTGAACAACGAAATGGTGAAATCCAAATACTCGGAGAAGGTTCTGACACCCGATGAATAATATAAGTGCTATTGGAAGAAGTGTCGAGACCAAGAGTGATGCGAAGTCCAAGGAAAATCCAAAGAAGTTGAACAAATTAATGGAATCAAGGAGAAAACAAACCTGACCTGACGATCAGGTCAGGCCAAATCCAATCACGTACTGAGGGAAAGAAAACTTGACCGGATCAACGGGTCAAGCCATCAAGTCAGATTTTAGAGAAAAAGGCTAAAAAATTTCAGTAGGTAATCCTGACCGGTTAGGGTTAGAGCCTGACCAGATCGTCCAATTAGGATTGCGCAATAATTCACAATATTTAATTCATTTCTTTATTCAATTTTAAATCTTGTAAATTAGTTTTCTATTAGAATTAAACAACTTCTTCCTTCTTTTTCTCCTAGATTTCCTCTATATAAGGACCTAGGAAGCTTATATCTAAACACATTCAATTCTTAGTATTAGTTTTCTGTTAGGTTTTCATTGGTCTAGCCATATAATTTTTAGCAAATTACTTTTGCGATTTTCAAGCTTCGTTGAAGTTATTCAAGTTCCGTTCAAATTTCAAGTAAGATTGTTGGAGTATATTTCATTCATCAAATTGCGTATGTTTTCAATTTATTATTTACTTTTTGTGTTCAATATGATAGGCTAAATTCTCTATGCAAGATCCAATAATAAATTTCATCCTATGATCTATGCTCTTAACATCTTTTCATATTTTTTCACCATTTTGTTCAAACTGATTCAAATTTTTACTTTTTGAACCAAATAATGAGTATTATGCTCTTGATCAATCGTTACCATTAATTTGATACGATTGATACTTGGGTCGATATTCTCCTATGATTAAACTTATTTTTATTGAACAAAAATCAGTTCTAAATACATATTTAGAATCAAACTAAATTTCAGTGAATGATCTTTCGATCAAGATTCTCTAGCCTGAATCATCAATTGAGTTATACAAGGAGAATATGTTGTTATCTAAAATTTAGGACGGAAGGATTATACGGATCTAGCCTACTGTCTTAATCCATTAGTTTCCTGCAGCTTTTAGATATTAATCAATCAAATCAAATGAAAGGTTAGTATCCAAAACGGTACAACTTCAAGCTTTGTAATCCACCTTCATGTTATTCTTCATAGATCGATACTCGGTCTTGCCTATTATACTGGTTTTTTATACTTTTGAGGCAAGAATCAATTTCAATATTAAAATACTGATTTGGTCGGTGCATCAACAACACTTTTACCGATCAATTAGTTTCAGTCACACTAGAATATCACTCCCTCCCTTAATCATCATCCCTCACATGCTCCTTGCTTCTAAAACTCATGTCATGTATCCCTGTATATCTTCAAACTTTAGATTTCACATGGTTCGGATTTTGTTAACACTCTCCTTCTCCAATGGAAGCCCTTTCTCTTGATCCCTACTCTTGTCCTCCCTCGATCTCACATGGTCCTGGTGCAACCTTCTTTTCCTCCTGAGGCAATACTTGCAAGTACCATTCTCGCTCTCAATTCATCTCTATTTATACTCTTGTATTCTTGTACCATCACACATGAAATTTTAGAGCTCTGAAAGAGACATTACTGCCATCTTGTGAGAAAGAGAGAGAGAGAGAGAGAGAGAGAGAGAGAGAGAGATATTCACAATAGAGAGAGAATAAGAGGAAATTCCAATTGAAGTGCAATTCATTCCAATCCTAGCCTGGTCCAACTATTCAAGCCTCCTTATTCCTCCTACAAGGTAAATAGAACATTCTCTCTCTCCAATTTGTGTCATTGAACCTTGTATGAGCTTCAAGAAGCCCTAAGAAGCAAATCCAACTCTAAATTGTTGGAAAAGATGACAGTCCCAACCGGTTACCAAATCAAACCATCCGAATGAACCTCCTAATTGTATCATCTCTATATTGGAAGAAAATGTGACCCAATCGGTTGAGAATGAATCTCATTCGGATGAACTAGTGTACAATAGGATTTTTTACATTGAAAATTTAATCACCCCAGCCAATTGAGCTAAATCACCCATCCAAATGACCATACGTATTAGGCGATACTTGCACCATTATTTACCCCATCTAGATGACTTATGTCACCCATCCAGATGAACTCACCATTTGACTCAACCTTGTTTAGTGAAACCTTAGTTCAACCGGATGTCCTGAGATTTCAACGGGATGACTTGTGTTTTGGTCTATAACTTGGTACTACTTAAGTAGACTCCAACCTATTACATATTTCTTTCACACACTTACTGTACTATTAACTCACACTAGATGATCTTATATAAATCGGATTAGCTCACATTGTGTATTTGAATACCCCTTTATGAACCATCCGAGTGATATAATGATCTACTGTGCATTTGTATTGAGAACATGGAATCTCATCCGGTTTCCATGCTCATACATCTAACTCTCTAGACCATATGATCCCTGGACAAACCAAATCCCAATTGAATGATCTCAGGTCATCCATCCGAATGAACCTAAGCTGCAAGTCAATTGCACTGTTAGAAACCCATGTCAATCGGATGAACCAAAATCATCCAACCGGATGACTTACATACTATTAAGAAGTTGTATTGTTAAAATTTTGGTTTGATCTCTTGAACATATTCTTAATATATGTGTGTGTGATTCCATCTCATATCCTGTCATCATAGTGCCTAATACATGACATCTATGATCATTATGCCTCATAACCTTCAATGTTGAGTCCTTGCACGTAAGAGTTTTGGTCAATTTATGATCGTTGGACTAAGTACACGTCAAGTCGACACAGAACATGGTCATTTACGAATCTTTGTACAAAAAAACTAGATTTTGAGGAAATCACGGGCACATAAGACACAAGAAATGGAATTACTCCTTAGGAGTGGTGTTAGGATATCTTTAGCTGAAATATAAATTTTAGCTGAACTATGTCTGATACCATCGAGCAGCATCTTGGAGCCAAGTCGATCACATCTTGTGTATTAACCCAAGTTATGTCTTAAGCCAGTTGTGTTCGTTAACCGTGTAGTATCTTTTTTTTTTTCAAAATGAAACATAGTATGAAGAGAGGAGGTAGAACTTTTGATGTCAAGGCACAACACATGAGAAGCATAATGTCTAGGAGCATAACAGTTAGGAACATGAGATACGATAGCTGATGTTTGGGTACACTAGCGTTAGATACGAGGCTCAGCTTAGGAGTTGGGTCTATATCGGCCAAGAACATAATGACACTGTTTTGAAAATGAATTTTTAACTTACGAGCAACGCTTGTGTTGACCCAAAATTTGAGATATTAAAATAGATTTTAGACACATACAAACCGTGTTAAAAACTCAAAATGAGTCTTGGAGTTGACTTTGACAAATTATTGCTTAGCACATACTCTGGTTATATCTTGTACATATTTTATTGCTTTCACTTACTATCATTAACTATTTATGACGTGTTCATGCATCATATGATCTGCGACATAAATTGGATAATGGGTAAGTTTTGTTTACTAAACTTTATCGCTCATGGTACAACTTTCTCCTGTCTCTTGGTCTTTCATGTCAGATGTCTATGATGACGCAGTTGAGCCCTCATACCCAAGCACCGACAATAGCAGACTTGAGGATTACTCTATCTCACCTTGGTTCACCTAGTTTATCTTGAGCTCCATATTTTTAAACTTTAATCTAATTTCCCTATATTTCCGACAATGTAATCAAACTTTATTTTATTATATTTTGGAAATGAAAAGGTCAATCTTTGACTTTTGTTAAATTATTTTGATTTAACGTCTTCGAAATTCGGGACGTCACACTAATATTAAATATTATCAATGTGAACGACTCATGTGAACCCCACGCAAGATGTATAATAGATATGATATCAATATCATGAGTATCCATTACATGAATAATTATTCAATACTTTTGGAGCACCACGTCATTTACACGCAATACTCTTAACAAATCATGTAGTGGTAATTTTTGGCGTAGCAGCGCATCCTTATTGAGTTGTTGGAAAACAAGGACCGACTCAATAGTGTATGTTGTGATAATCTATTGATCAAGAATAGCACACGGTACTATGCAAATATTCAATAATCAGCCCCATTAGAGTGCTACCAAGACTATCTTTGCTGGTATTATGCTCATATATCTAGATATGGCCACTACCAAGGACACAAATAACTTAGCTTCTCCACCTTTTTTGTCTCAAACTCGAGCTAAAGTATCTTGATATGTCTCTTCCATTACAGCTTCGAGTGAGACACTTGAATCAGTCTTAGATTTTGTATTTTGTTATTGTTAAAAGGGACGTGTAAGCTGCCGGGTATGACATTTTTGTGTATTTTCGCGGCCTAGTGAATATGTGGTCTAGTTACAAGATGAAGACAACAGCCTCATCTTTTTTGTTCGTTTTGACATTAACCATCTACAATCTGAAATATCTAGCTCGTATGAGGCCTAAACTTCAGGACTGGAGCCCAACTTGGGCTGATGATAGAGGCTGACAAAAGAGAAACAGTTATACATTATACGCGTTTGCTTTGGGTTTCCTTGTTTGAATGTGCTGTCAAATATTGGTGATCAAACCCATATTGCACATTTTGAAATGTGGTAATATTTCGAAGTGTATACATTCATAAAGAATATCTTCCATTGGAGAAGCTTATTTCTAGAACCTAAAGAATGTCAAGCTTATGATTCGTTAAGTGTTGTTGTATTGTTGTATTGTTCATCAGTTAGCGGGAGTAAAACTGCGTATATCCAACCCTTCCCAATCACTGCAATAACGGGAGCCTTGTGCACTGAATAACTTTATATTTTTTTGAGTGTTCCATTATTCAAACTTATGTTAGTCGCCCTCGTTTAGGTGAGTGCCCAAGCCTGCACAACAGGGGAAAAAATGCACGTTAACTTTTATTGTTTTTATATCGCTGTTTGTCATGCTATGAATGGATATATATATATACCTAATTTCAGAGTTGATACAATGACTTGTAAATAAAAATTTGCTCTACAAATATTGAGATGAAAATAAATATTTTACCTGAATTTTACCATCAGATGTTCCAATGACTAATACCTCTTCGTCATCGTCAATAGACATGCAAAGAACTTTAGCATTTGAACCAGTTTGCAGAGTTTCAACTCTATTAAGCTTCTTTCTGCACCAAACTTCCAGGGTCCCACCCTTGCAGCCCAAATAGATCAGGTCTGAGCTTATAGCCATGGCCCTCACCTCCATAGTAGATGGCAGCGATCCAACCAGACAGTAATTTGAAGCACTCCATATCTTTTGCCACATAAAAAACATTGGTTACCTTTTATATAACAAGAAGCTTGCGAAGGAGACAAGTTTGACGTTGTATGCAAGCTCTATGACGATAATATTCTACTTCTCCGTTACGTAGGAACAGACTACATCATGTAACATGTAGACGGGGGGTTGTGAAAATATATCTAGTTTCTCGACAAGTCATCAAAATTTTGTATCAAAAGCCTGTTTTTTGAACTAGTACCTTTACTGCTGCTCCATCCAAAGAAGAGGCAGCTGAATATATAAGCCCATCACAAACATTCAGTGCACGAATGGGATTTGCTTTCGCCAGTAACTTCCTAGAGCCGCTTTGAATTAAACTAACGGTTCCGGTGGCTAAATCAATGACCTGAAAGATCAAGAAGTAATGAAATATGATCTGAGAAGGAATACAAACAGAAGCAAGATAGTAAATTCAATACCTGAATGCTACTGTCCTGGCACCCACAGTATACTTTCCCATGCACAAGGGCTAAACGCTTTGCATGTTTGTTTGGATTTAACAATTTGGATCCCCCGCTCCAGGACTGCACCTGATACAAGAATACAACTAAGCTCAAAGTTCCATAATATATCTAACCTTAAAAACCATGTTAAAAAAGAAAACAATACTGAGTACCAGCACTTCATGGTTCATATGAGGAACAACTTTATAGGCCATTCCCATATAATCAGGGGATTCACTCTATACTTGAATAATTAAGAAAGTACTTGTGTAACAACATAAAAGTCTAATCATATTGATGTTCAAACGATCCTCCAACCCACTATTTAGGGGCTTAAACGAGAAAACAATGATTGTTTAGTAGCAAAGTGGCCACTGACATTATATCATACCTTGATGCCAGCTCCTTGTGGAATGAAGCAATAAATGCTATTGGTAGCTACTAAATTATTGACCAGATCCTTCATATCATGGACTTCTGTGCAATACATAACTTCATTGCCAACCGACCATATCTAGTTACAACAGATAAGAAAACTTAGATAGAGCAAATAAAACCAATCCGAGTATCAAGGAAGATTATATCATACCCTCACAGTCTTATCAAGTGAACCGCTGCATAGTTTATCTCTCGACTGTAGAACTGCTAAGCTGGTAACTGCCTTGGTATGCTCTTGAGCTTCTTGCACAAGATGCAGAATGGCATCTCTACCAGTCCACACCTTTTCACAATTTAACGAAATTTTGCCATCAAAATAAACATCACTAGCTTGCTTTTAAGTGCAATATTGTAACCATATATCTGGACGAGAATACTAACATTACCTCATGCAAATCTATTCAATCAGTCCAAGTAATAGAGGTCACTTTCCCTGTCTAATAATTAACAAAATAAAAAGGTCCAAATATGATTCCATCGTAAATATGTCCGCAATACTGCATCAGAGTTGGCAAGAATGCACCAGTATCAAGGTAATGGTAGGTCGTACCCTAAGTTCCTTACAGGCTGTCTGTTTTCTTGTGAATAGATGGATGGACATTTTCCACCTATCTCATTACTTTCGGCTCGAAGAAACCCTAGATTTGTGACTGTTTGTGGTTGCTTCTCCGTGATGGAAAAACTCAAGAGCAAGTTGTAAGCATATTTTCTCAACTCTAGTCTACTTGTTCATCCTATTCTTCTTTTTTGATGGGACATTTGATGACATTGTGTCTCAGTCTGAGAAGAGATGATGCCATTTTACAGAACCTTCTTATGGGGGCTTTAGAGGAGCTCTAGAATGTATGGGACTCACAGACTTGGGTTTTGCTGGAAACTCATTTACGTGCTCTAATGAGAGGGGGCTTCCCAAACATTAACTAAAGACTGGAAAGAGGGCTTGCCTCGGTAGAATGGAGAACCTTATTCCCAAGGGCTTTGATCAAGCACTTTCCTGCCATAGAGTCTGATCATGCGCCTCTATTGTTGACCACTGCTGAGGAGAGATCAGGCCAAGAAAAACTTTAAGAGTTTGAGGCAATGTGGACTCAAGACCCCCCTAGTCAATGGCGTTAAGAATGCTTGTAATGCCTACATCAAAGAGTCTCCTGCTTTTAGGTTTAATGAAAAGTCAAAGTAGAGCATGAAATTAAAGTATTGATAGAATCGAAAAAAGAGGAGTCCAATGACGACAATACATTAAAGTAATTATAGCACTGTGTCCGACCAAAGTTGCTTGACCGAGTTGGAAGCTGCTCAAGCGCATTATTTCCAGTAGCATTCACCTTGCAAGTCGCCTCACAGACGGTCAAGCGCAAAAATGAGCTCGAGCTACTTTCAATTTGCTTAAAAAAAAATTACTTCCGAGAAACAAAATTCCAAAAGAAGACCTAAACTTAATTCCTTTCTGACATCCTAAAACAAATATTCTTATGCAGATTGCAAGCAAAGAGAAGTACCAGCAATTAAGTAGGGAAAAGAATCGTGTGGATTGTCAATGCAATTGCCAACCATAAAGGAGTTCGGCTTTTTGGAGCCTAAAACAATATACCACAATCTGGTGCTTATGCTGTACTTTCCGCCTATGTATACCTACATCTATACGTGCAAGTATATACATCTTGGAAAGACATAACCTTATTTCATTATCCCTTTGTCACTTAGTCAAGGATCAAGCTTTATGCACTTTTGGTGAGGTTGTGACTAATCATCGAAAATGGAACATGTACACCTAACTGTGTACCATTACCATGAACAGGCTATTTCAAATACATGATGACTGAATTCAAACAATTACATGCAATCTACAATGGCCCAATTATGTGAAGTGTGGAAATTACCATAATCCATTAGATACACAAACCAAATTTTCGCCAACAAAATTACCCACTTCAAATTTACTATGTACTACGATTATGCTCTATTTTTTCATGTGATGAACAAATTCATACATTAATATGCAATTTACCATGGCCCAATAATGCCATATATGTAACTTATCATAATTCAATGGATACAATCACCAAATTTATCACGATGAAATTAATCATTATTTGATAGGGGTTGTGCTCAAATTCACTATGCACTAAGATTGTTGTCAAATTAGCATGTAATGACAAATTTCAAATAAATATATGCATCTACTCTCAAGTCTCGTCTAATTATGCCCGGGTATGCAATTACCATTATTCAATTAGTACAATCATGAAATTTGTCATGATAGAAATTAGGGTAATTTACATAAAATCCCCTCTCATATATCACTCCGTATCACTAAACCTCCTTAATCTTCCAATCGCCCAAATGTCCTCCCGGATCTTCTTAAATGTCACACTGGACTTATGACGTTAACAAAATTAATAATATTACGTAACTGACCCCTGAATCTTGACCAAAACAATGTTGTTGTAGTTATCTTCTCCATTCAAATCTGCTACAGTAAACCCCTACTGTTTTCCCCCAAATCTCTTCATTTCCATCTCCATTCATGTCTCTCTCTCTCTCTCTCACACACACACACACACAAAGAGTAGGAGGAGGTTTGAAGGTAATGGCGAGGAAGAGACATTGTGAGAAATGAAAAGATTTCTTGCCGTGAAACAGAGGAAGTAAGGTTTAAAAAGAGATCTAACTATTTTTTTCTTCAAATTAGTACTACAAATGTATTAATATCTGATATATACACACGAAATTCAAAGATTATCCATCGTCTTCTTAACTCAACTCCATCGTCTTTTGCCCACCATTAATGGATTCGGAGTGTAAGATCTTTTCCTTTTCTTGTTAGTATCCTCCTTTGTTGTGAACTGCAATTGATAGACTATGCTTGGATTGTTCTCAGCTCTCAAGCATCTGTTTTCTTATTTGGAAGCCTAGATCAGTTTACGATTCCAGAATCAGTTATACAACCAACCCCCAAACATGTTTTCAGAAAAATTTCTAATTGCTCGGACAAATTTCTTCACACCTCTCCAAAACTTCCATCATCTTCTTAACTCAACTCCACCCACCATGTCTGATTTTCAAGAACCGCATCTCCTCATTTTCTACCATGGAAGCATCTACACACATAAGTGTATATGTATATATAGGTATAGATACATATATCATCAGATCCACCCACCCTTGGTTAGTTGAAAGAGAGAGAAGACAAAATCAATTACCCTTGGGGCATTAAAAGCAATATAAAATTATAAGGTCATGTGCTCAGCACACGACTTTTTATCGTCGTCTTTTCTAACAGCATCCATCCAGGAGTCCATTGTGACATTTGAGAAGATCAAGGGGATATTGGGATGATTGGAAGATTAAGGAGGTTTAGTGATACCAACTGATAGATGGAGGGGGTTTTGTGTAAATTACCCTAAAAATAGATCATTATCTGACTAAGACTATGCTCAAAATTACCAATGTACTAAGACTAGATTCAAATCAATTCATTTTCGTTACAAAAGGTGATTTACATGGTAAATTAGTAGTCATTAGTCCATACATACTGTTTTATGACAAAAGTCTCACGTTATATATCAATCAAAAATTTGAATACCTTTATCACTTATTTGTGCATACAAATCCTTTTTTAGATTAGTACATATTCTTCACACTCAATTTTAGTATTTCATCAATCCCTCTTACAAACCAAAACTAATTTGCATTTAAAAATATAGAGGAACGATAAATTAGGTAGACTTAGATAATTCAATTTTAATAGGAAGATTTATCTACAAGGTCTTTAATATGGGACCCTAATTTAAACATCATTGATTTATTTTGTTAAGTGCAGGAGCACAGATCTTGGAAGGGAAATTTATGATTTATTTTGCACGCCTACCATATGTGTGCACATGTGCTTGCTTACTTCCGAAGTAGCATGGTTGTTACACACGACGATCAACCCACTGCATGTCCAAAGTCATCTGTCATGGTTATGCATAGATACTAAATTTTATATATCTCCGAGAAATACCTTTTTATGAATATACATTTCACAATATGTCCTGTTTTTTCATTACATTACCTACTAATATACTCATATTTAGTGTTTTAAATCAAAAGGACATTACCATCTAGAACCCATAAATGCAATCCACACTATACTAATACCGTAACAATGGAGAGTCAGATCCATAAAACTAACAACAGGCTGAGCCGTTTACCTTTATGGTTCCATCTGAATGGCCAGAAAACATCTTGTCTTTGAAACAAACTATTGACAGCACTTCTCCATTGACACTGCAATCTTCAACAACTAATTCTTTATGATTCCACATTTCCTGCCAAAAAAGAAAAACAGAACATTGTGTTAGATATTTATCTTTTTGAAAGAAAGATGTTGCGGTGTTTTCAACAGCTGAACCGAAACTTAAAATTCCTTCTATCTTAGAGAAGAAATTAAGCTTTGAAGTGTTGGGGTTTACAATGAGGTACAAGAAACTTACAGCACTAGACTCATTCCCCTTTGAGATAACTTTCAACATATCAAATGCCATGGTAAATGATTTCTTGAGCTCTCTCAAACCTCTTACGATATCTTTCATATGGGGACACAGATCACGCAGACCCTCTGCAAGTTACAATGAAAGTGTGAGAACCTAAGCAGCGAAGACTTAAAAGAAGGTGACGTGTCAATGTGTTGGACACTGACATGTGTTCGATGCTCTTTCTTCCAACCATAATTGGGGGATGAAAATCGTAATTCGAAAACATCGTCAACACTCTATCCGCAATGTCTACGACAATTTTTTGGTGTCTATGACTAAGAAATATATATACCATCGATACTTGGGCCACTTGTTTAGCATATATTTCAAAATTTGGCACATCCATATGACATACAAGTTCAAAACTAACAATTGTTTAGACAAAGTTATATTTAAATTCACATAAATTTGTAGCATCTTTTTAAGGATTTCTTGAGAATTAGTAACCGTGCCCATGCCCTTTTTCTAAGGATTTCTTGAGTACCTTGCGAGATTAAATTACTCATAATTTATAGTATATAATCTACCATGCATCTTGGGATGTGAAATTACAGTGATACATATACAACACTATTTATTTAGATATCTATAACCAAACATATCCCTAATGCGTCTATCTTCTAACTCCTACGTTCTAGAGTAATAATGTATCCACGTGTTTGGGTCACGTTTGTATGTGTTCCCTATCCTTGACCATGCTTCTTAGATAAGAATTGTATTCGTTTAAAAAAATAGGATGCTGAAGAAGATGTAGGTCAGATAAACTAATAGACCCAAGCAAACCCCATAAAATAGAAGATCAAATATGAAGCACATATCACCTTGATTAGTAGAACACCAATTATATATTTTTCTTTTCTCAGCTTTTACTTTTCTCATAATTAACCTATTACATGTGGATCATTTTTCTTGACACGAGATATCTTTGCCCATTTATAAACTCATCTTCCAGATGGAGATAATTAAAGTTTGGTAGTTGTTAATGCATCTAGCTCAAAATCAATTGGCAATGAGTGTATAAGCCGCCCAGGCTCATATACTAATTTTGGAGGTAATGATAAACCAATGTGAACAAACTTTAACACTCACATATACGACCCTTGACTCGCACGTGAAAGGTAAACAACGGATCCATAACACGTACCATAACTAAACAAAGTGCACTTAAGTCACAAATAATGAGACAATCAAGTAAGAGAGTCTTGTCCAAAAGCCTTTGAAACCAAACAACAAATTTTAGCATCCAACTCAAAACCAATTGGCAATGAGCATAGTTATTAAAGGCGCGCCTAGGGCTTTGTGATACATATTTTATTATATCTTATTCTTGATGGAAGTTTTAGTGGGTGGACTCATACTATTCTACTTATTTTTCTTATGCACTTATCATTTTGTATTCTTTTTACACACACACACATACATATACATATATGTGCGTGTGTGTGCGTGTGTTTGTGTATATGTACATATGGGTGTGTGCGCGCCTCCTGCCTTGCCTTGAATAGCTTGGTTGATTGGAACATTGCATATGTGTGTGTGTGTGTGTGTGTGTGTGTTGTTATTTTTTCTCGTTTAGGTGCTCCTCACTTCACCAAAGCCCGCGCCTTGCCTTGCACCTAGCCTCCAAGAAACCTTTGCGCCTCGCACCTTAAATAACTATGGCAATGAGTGAAGAGGTTACCAAGCTCATATACTAGGTTTGGAGGTAATGATTAATCAATGTAGAACAAACTTTAACAATAGACTCTTGCTAGTATTTTCTTAGTTATCTACGACTAACATTTTGGGGCACGTTTTCTTGGGGCTTGTTTGGTAACCCTGCTAATCAGCTTATCCGTCTGTGTGCTTATTTTGTATGTGAATCTTAGTTTATTTTGTCTTGAATCAGACAAAAAATAAGCAAATATGCAATGGTGCTACCAAACAGGCCCTTCATACAAAACTATACCTACCAGGATCATGGATAAAGCTGTTCAGAGCAAGCATGGAAAGGGCTCTATCTTCAGTGTCCTTTGCAGAGTTGAAGATTGTTGCAAAGCAATTAAGTAAGCAGACACAAGCTGCTCCCCGTATGCCTGTGTCTGGAAGAATGTCGAGCATATGTACAAGCCAAGTGGACGACACGAAGCATGCTGAACATAACTCTGCATGGCTACTCGTTAAACCTTCTGCTAAAGCCTCAAACACCAGACCAAATTCATGGCTGACAAGAACAAGTGCCATTTTTCTTTCCCATTCCCCTGCAGCCTTTTCTTCCTCCTGCGGAAGAACATACAAATATTATGTTAGACAACAAGACATTAGCAGAAAAGATCAAAGAACGTAGTCTAGCACATACAAATAATAACAACAAAGAGTTGGATAGAAAAAAAATGAAAAGGATTAACAGCTCTTAAAAGTTGTAAAAATTTCGAAAAGTTGCAATAGTAAACAAATGCAGCAATGGAAGTGTTGAAGCAAACCAAATTTTCTTGAATTTCTTCTGACATGCTGTTAAACTGCTCATTTTTACAACTTTTGTCAAATCCTGCGCGTTTAAGAAGAAAATCCCGGCCAAGGGGTTTGCCAGAAGAAGAGAACCTCCCTTGTAGGCCCAAAATTGTCTCGGCAGCTGCTATTTGAGCAGCAGGGAAGTCTGAACTTCTTAAACATAAAATAAGAGCATCTAATGCCTCTTCACGGTATACGCTCATTTTTCTTGGTTCTTCCTACACATGCAGAGAGTCCCGATCAAATTAACTCTGCAAACTCTTTCCTGAGAGAGGGAAAGAGAAAGAGGGAGAGAGAGAAATTTCATACCAAAAGATCAAGCTGGAGAAGGAGACCAGCTACAATAGGGCATTGGTCCTGGGGGGCTGTCTGCAGATATGTGACGAGAGTGTGCATCATACTAAAAGTGCCTTCATCCTTTATGATATGAAGGATTTTCTCATTCAATGTTCGTCTAGAAAAAACCACAAAATGAAATTCATATTTAGTCTGCTATATGGGAAGCAATAGGAGTATATATTGTCATACAGAAGAAAAATGACGAAAAGGCACCTGTTCAGCTTAACTAACTCAGAAAGAAAGAGAACTATCTCAAACCTCTCGCCGTCCCTTGCCCCCACGAAACTCTCCAAAACAGGAGCCAACTCAGCCTTATTAGCAATGCTGGTTCTGCACTTGCCTTCCATCTGCATGCATCTCAACAAGATACCAACAGCTACTATCCTCTCCTCTGTCCATTCTGCTTGCAAACATACAACAATACTTTCAATTACTTTTGCTGAAATCACTCTCCTAGTAATTTCACATACACTAATCTCCTCAGAACTTCCAAGTACTTGACCCAACAAAAGCATTGCCGCTGTTTTTGGCTTCATACACATTTTAAGCCTATTGTCATCTCTATGAGTAATAACTGATAAAAGGGTATCCACCATGTCCATCTCAACAAGGCTCGTGGATGAGGGTCTTAGCAGGTAAATCAACACAACAGCTTCCAGCAACCCCTTCTTGAAAAGAGCAACAACACATTCCACATCAGAAGGAACTCTGGTTAGTGTCTGGATCACATCACTGTCTCTTGACCCAAGCTCAGACAAGAGAAAGACTGTGGCAGTCAAGACTTGGGGATCAACAGAATTGAAAAGTATCTCCACAAATCCACTAATAACAGGTGGTTTTGAGAGCATTGTTTGAATCTCAACTTTCATACTCGCTTCCTGCCAGAACCGTTCAATTCGGAGCACTGCTGTTTCAGACTCCCTTAAAATCTCTGACAAACAAAGTGTAGTAATCGCTCTTTGCAGTTCACTAACCGTGCCATCAATGGTGGCTTGGCTTATAATACTGTCGGGACAAGTTGTATGCATCGTCGACTTGAAAACTGGCTCGCTTTCTGGTAGTGAGTTTTCAGTCCGGATGGGAGTTGATAAAGGGTTCTTTTCTTGCCAACTTGCAATGAACCGTTCTAGTATGTAATTTGTTTTAGGTAGTTCAGCAATATGCAGCTTCTGGCCCGTAATTGGGCACATGCTGTTTCCCCTATCAAGCCACTCTTGTATTGATTTACGTGCACAAGTCTGGCCTGTCTCAAAAGTCACTGGATCATCAAATACGTGACTAGTTATGGGACAGACAAAGTCCTTAGGAGGTGGGTGTTTTTCACCACCTGGTTGGTTACCATTCTCTGCCATGAGCAGATCTGGAGAACTAATGATAACAAAAACCCAACATGAGATAAGTACAGAAGAAAAGAGAATAATAATGAGTTAATCTCATATAACTTACCAACTTGGTTCTGCCAAAATCGACTGTTTTTGTTTCTGCAACTGGATCTGTCTAGAGTTCAACAATGCCAACTTTTCGGCTTTTTCCTATAAGATCCACGAACAACTTAATCAACAAAAAACAATACCATAGGTTTGTCAGTCCATGGAAGATGTCTGTTTCTAGTTAATATCGATTACATTTATTTCGTCCGCAGAATCTGAAGAGTAATCGCTCAAATTGTCATCAGAAGATCGCTCAAGTTCAGAATCACAATAACCCTTTGGTGATGTTTTCGATTTCTTCGAGGATCTTTGAGTTGTAAGGACTTTTGGAGAGACCCTTTCAGGCACGAACGATGGAAACTTGGATAAGCTTTTGTCTCTGCTAGTTTGCAACTCAACTGATTTTTCTCCTTGATCCCACATTGGCTGCAGAAAATTGAAAGAAAAATAACTTTAATTGTTAAACTGAAATAAACAAGCATGTAGGTTCAGTCTGGACATCGGTTGGTTAGAGTAAAACATTGGACATAGAGTAATCAATTCCATACCAACAAAATAGGAAAAAAAGTTTCCATGTTTAGTGGATACAAGGGAAAATTTAAAAGACAGTATTAAGCACGAAAAACGGCCAAATGCAGGCAAATCTGTCAGCACAAAGGGGTTTATTTAATTTAACAACTCCTGTAACCAAAGTAATATGATTTGATCATAAAAAGACAACAATAAATGACAATGAATTGTTAAAGGTGTGCTGGTGGGAAGGAAGGACCCGTAGCCTCTGTCCGGCCAATACTTTTCTTTTTTTTGCTGGCTACATAAAGAGAAGGACAAAAGAAAACCAAATACGAACAACAAAACAAAGAAGGAACAAAGCTACCAAGAACAGCCAAAGGAGTAAGCAGCCCTCTAGGGAGACCTATCTAAATCCTTTACTATTTCAGATTGAACTAACTGAGAAAGGACCCTGAGAGGGATCCAGAGAAGTTCATAACAGCAGCCCCAATTTGCCATATAAGTGCAGCCAAATTTGAGGATCTTGGGGAGAAGGTGACACGCCATATGTCGTGAAGACAAGGTAAGCTGTCATTTTTGCATATAAGATTTGCCCCATTTGCAAAGTGCAATTGTTTCTTGAGAGACCAAATGTAAGTAATTTCCCCTCACTTTACATAGTGCTTAGCGTAGGTGTTTCATGGGAACACCCACATCAACAGCGCCTACCACTAGTCTTCGGCCGGAGGGGTTTGTTGTGCAAAAATGCCAGGATGCAGGCTCCCGAATTTGCAAAAAATTTACAACTTAATCCCAAATTAGATTTTCCATCTAATCATATGCACTAAATCAATTAGGACTACAGACCTGCTGGTCAAATAGTCCTAAAAGATACAATGCTGTCTAATTCATAGAGCACATTGTCAATCGAAAAACATACAAATAGCTTATCCATATCTACTTATTGAAATAGTTCAATGAGGATTTTTTAAATGACCAAAGAACAAACAAAAAAGGTGAATTTTCTGTAGTATAATTAAGAACAACGGTTTCTCCTTTCATACACCGAAGAAAAGGAAAGCAGGGACTCACATAATGAGGCCAAATAAGATTTCAACCTTATTTATAATTGAAAAATCAATACTATTATCAGAAGGGTCATCACAGAGAATCCATGATTTTTGCTTAGAAGTACTAATTGAACTATTCTAAGGAAAGACAACTCGGGAACTATTTGCATATTTGAATTCACAGAGTGAAAAAAAAAAAAGATTGTTTTGTTGAACAATTGACACTGTATAATTCAGAAAAGGAGAATTCGAGAAAAATACGACAAAATAATAGCTAGTAAAGACACAAAGCATTACATTATACCATCCGTTCTTCAATTCAGATTCTTCGACATGGATCTTCTCATCCCTGCTATACTCCAATTTATGGACTTTTACAATGTTTTCCAGTACCAACGATGGCAGGTTGATTAACCGGTTTTCATCTATATTTGCTAAAACCTCTTTGAAGTACCCAGCAAAAACTCTGCAATTTTCATCAAGAACCTCCTCATAACTTCTCTCCAACTCTTTCAACTCCGTAGCTTGATAGCCGCTCATGTTCGACAATAACCTCGTGCACGAAACAATCATTGAGTCCTCAGATATAGACCTATCATTACAGTCATAACCAATGTTTGGCGATAAGTATGACAAGATTCTTGATCTATGGTCATTGAAACATTCAAAAAAAGGGAGAAGGTGTGTCAGAAACAAATCCTCGAAAACAAGGGGTGCGATTTCTGATCTTGCCGAAAAAGGGTCAATATAGAACAAATCAAGTAGGCTAAGGGCGGCATCAATAGGGCGGTCGCAGAGGGAGTAAATTAGAGATAGGAGGAAGGAGGAAAATGGATTTTCAGGCAAGGAGACGAGAAGCTTTTCCCCGAGACGGAGAGAGGAGGATCGGATGGAAGGGGTAGAATCGGAAATCGCTTTTTCTAAAGTTTCAGCGGCAAGGGTTAGGGGTTTGAGGATGTTTTGGTCGGAAGATGGGATTTTACTGCACATGGTGGAGAAGAGGCGGTGGCGGAGGTCAGGTTGTGAGAGTGTTTCATTGAGGAAGGCGGTGGTGTGATGGAGGATTTCAGCTGGAGTGATGTTGGCGGTGGTGTCGGTGGACATGGTGGTGGTGGTGGTGTAAAGTTTTGGGGGAGTCGGAGATGATGGTTTAAGGCGTGGGGCCGGTTGGGGGTTTGGAAGAGAGGGAGGATAGTCAATTACTAGTTTACATAAAAGGAAAACATTAAAATACTCAACACATTCAAATATAGATATATTTAAAATTATAAAATATATATTTAACACATCGGAACACATCCAAAATTAAAAATTTTATATACATTCAATAATTTTGAATATATTTTTATTTGAATGTGTCCGAACTGTTTGTGTACATAGAATTTTCCAAAAAACTCTTGCCTAAAATTCCAAAACAACTAAATTTTCAGTTAAATTAATAGACTTGTATTGTAATTATTCCATTTAATACTAAGAGGGTGTTTGAGAGCTTTTTTTAGTAGCTTTTTATTTTTGATTTGTAAAAAAAAAAAAAAACTCACTTTCTAACTTTTTCTTCTATTTTTTCATTCTTATTTTTTTATTTTGACTGTTTGTTAGTCACATTCGCAGAATGAGTTTTATATAACTCATTTTTCATTTTAAACTTTAGGAACAAAAATTCAAAAGGAGGTATAAAGCTCTTTTTTATTTTTATTCTTATTTTTTATTCTACTACTTTTGCAAAATGCATTATGCAAATTTTTTTAAAATATTTCTCTTAAATTTAAAATTTATTCTGGCCATAATCTAAAAAGTCACAAAATAAAAAAGGAACAACTAAAAAATAGGTTCCCAAAAACCTATTAAATTAGAGTTAGAAGTTATTTTGACACAATAATTTAAAAAATATTCTCACACCAAACATGCTAATTTTATTTTAAATGCACAATTTATTTTAATTAAGTCTAAATTGTCTAAAAAAAATTGTCATTATTTAATTTTTTTATTATTATTATATTTTCATCAATATTTTAGAATTTGTTGATTCGTAACGATAAAATAAATATAAAAAATTTGAAATTATATCCAAAAAAAAAAAAATCACTAAAAATGAAAAAACGTCATAGCATATAATATTTTAGCTTATTTTTTGTTACCATATTTTAGCTTATTTTTTGTCTTTTTTATTTTTTAATTTTTAGATATAATTTTGTATTTTTTTAAAATACCTTATTAAAATTAATCAATGATCAATAAAAAATTAATATAAAATAAAAAATTTTAAAAAAATTAAACTATTTGGACTTTAATAATTATTAGATTATTGTCTGATTTGTTTTGTCCTCATTTAATTTTTTTTAAATTTTTAGTTTTGCATTAATTTTTTTTATGGTTATTAGTTCATCTCAACATATATTTGAAAATTATAAAAATATTTTGAAAGACTAAAAAAATTCAAAATAAACAAAATAAGTCAAAATATTTTTTATTTTTATTAAAATTTTTTTAACTTTTAAATATAATTTTATACTTTTTAGATTTCTTTCGTCAAAACAAACCAATAAACTACAAAAAAATAATAAAAAATAACAAATACAAAAGATTTATATAAAGTCAAAAAAAATAATTAATTTACATAAGTTAGATCAAATAGAGATAATAATTATCAAATCTAAATAGAGAAAGTAGACTAACAGATAATTTTATCATCTCTAACAAATAGTTCTAATACATAAATCAACACATAACATTATTTGATATTAACAGATAACCTTACCAATTAACATTATTTGATAACGTTGCAACAGATAATATTATAAGATAGTGTAGATTACATATAATGCAATTAAATTGCAATGGATAATATTATCTGTTCTTATTGTTTTATTGTAGTTAAAGACATGAAAATTATAAACAGAAACAATTATTGGTTAGAATAAAAATATAAATAAAGTTATTTGTTAAAGATATAAAAAATAAAAATAATATTTTAAACCAACAGATAACATTATATGTTGTAATTATTTTATTTCAAGGTAACAAATAACATTATCCGTAATATGTTTTCACTTTACTTTCCTTGTTCGATTAGAAAACGTATAATCTACTTGGCCTAAATTATTTGAATATTTTTACATATATTAAATTTTTTTCATATTTGTTATTTTTTATTAATTTTTTGTAGTTGGTTTGTTCATATCAATGAAAGAAATATAAAAAGTATAAAATTACGTCAAAAAATAAAAAAATCACAAAAATAAGTTAAAAAGGATTTTTTATTTTTTATTATTTTTTGGTTTGTGTTGACGAAATAAATATAAAAAGTATAAAATCATGTCAAAAAATTAAAACAATTACTAAAAAAGAAAAATAAGTAAAAAAATCATGTTTTGATTTATTTTTTATTTTTTATTAAATATTTTTGTGATTTGTTGGTTCGTCTCGACGAAAAAAATATAAAATTATGTTCAAAAAATCATTAAAGATGAAAAATAAGTTAAATCAAATTATATTCTGACTTATTTTTTATTTTTCTGAATTATTTTGAGTTTTCAAACATAATCTTATACTTTTTAAGATTTCTTTTGTTGAGACGAATTAATATACTACAAAAAAATTTGATGAAAAAATAATAAATACAAGAAATTATGGTTTTGATGATTGTAAGAGTGTAAAAAACATTAGGTAACAAAATAAACAGCCAATAAGGATAATTTTGTTTATTAAAGAATATAACTTATTAATAGTTTTGAAATAGTGGATCCTAATTCAAGAAACAAATTAAAATAGACTTTGCTGAAAATAAAATTTTCATTAAATTAATAAGACCACAAATTTTGTGATCTTCACGCCTTATTTGATTAAAAAAAATTGGTCACATTTGTTAATAGATTGGACCACCAAATTTTAAGGGTATTTAATTTAGCGTGTAGTTCTTGCAACGGTACACATTACCGATAAACGATTTAATTAAATGGTTAGAATGATTTAATCAACTTGACAATTAAATTTTGACAGCGCTCAACTTAGTGTATAATTATTGCAACAGTACACAATACTCACATCCATTGAATATATATGTGTGTGTGTATGTATGTATGTAAATACTAGTAAAGGGATCAGTGAGCCACGTGACAAAAGTCTGTCCTTACGTACATAAATACTAGTAAAGGACGGCCAACATGTTGTTTCTTGTATAACTTCAATTATTCCCACGTCCGTCCTTACGTGCGAGAATGGGTAAAAACAATTGGTGTCCATTATAAATAGGCGTTAGAGCAGAAAGTTCTACGACGGAAAAAAAAAAAACCAAACGGATGAAGGGGGCACTGCGAGAAAAAAAAAAAAAAAAGTTCAGTTTCAAAAAAGGGTAGAAACATTGAGAATAATTATTGACACCTTTGAAAAAAGGACAGAGACTTTGAAAATTTGACCTATATAAAAAATATTAAGTCTTAAAATAATTATTAATATTTCTTACGGTTTCAACTAATTATCGATATTCCTGATGATATTAAAAAAATACTAACACTATTTGCCGTCTCAAAATAATTATTGACGCCTCTCACGATCTCAACTAATTATCGACACCGCTCGTGGTTTTAAAAAAACACATATTAACACCATTTGCGGTCTCAAAATAATTATTGACATTCCTTGCGGTCTCAACTAATTATCGACACCGCTTGCGGTCTTAAAAAATATATTAAACACCACTTGCGGTCTCAAACTAATTATCGACATCCGTCGTAGTCTCGAAAATATTGATTCCCCTTGCGATTTTAAATAACTATTGACACTCCTCGCTGTCTCAACTAACTATTAATGCCCTTGTGGTCTCAACAAAATATTGACACCCTTCGCGGTCTCAAAATTATTGATGCCCCTCGTGGCCTCACAAAATTTATAAATGTTCATTACACTTCTAGTGGCCATATGATGGATGTTTTATAAATAAAAATATGAAAACAAATGAATCCATAAAAATAAAATTATATAAATAGACAGCTCACTCGGCTCTCCACAATGCTCCTTGTAGCTTAAAAGAAAAATACCCTTTTGCGGGTCGTAAAATTTGTCCTTCACGGGCCTCAAAATTGTGTCCCTCTTGATCTAAAAAAAATCAGTCCAAATTAGTTATTTAAAGTCTTAAGTATATTTGTAATTAATTTGCTTAGGTTAAAAAATTGGACATATCTCAACGTGCATGGGCATGGCCATGAGCCACTTGAGAAATAAGTCAAAATTTGCCAAAAAAATACATAAATATCAAATACTTTAGCTAAAAAATTGGAACTATGTATCGACTTGATTTCGATTTAAATCGGATACGTAGGCAACTTATATGGATTTAGTCACAATTTTAAATTGGTGAACCTTAATTGTTCACCCAAGCATCAAAATGTTAAACAAATATTGGAATTACGGTTTGACTTGATTCCGGTCCAAATTCATTCTCAACTCGAATACGTAAGCAACCCACTATATGGGTTCAGTCACAATTAGTGTACATTATTTAAATGTGAGTGACATATGATTGACTAAGAATTGAGTGTCAACCTAGCTGGGATGCTTTTTTTAACAGTGATGTCGTTTTTCCACAATTTTTTGTGTACTTCAAATATTTACTAAAAATTAGAAGTTCTACATGAACTATGCTAAAATAAATAAATAATAAATAACAAATATATTTAAAAAATATGTCTTATTTTGAATGAGTCTGACCTACATGATAAAAATTTACTATTTATGTAAGTAAAATTATGCTAAGTAAAGATTAAATTTTTGTCTAACAAACTTAATGGGCCTGTTCACCTTTCTTTTGTATTTTTTACTAATTTTTTCAAAAATTAAAAAAATAAAACAAGCAAAAACACATAATTTTAAAAAACAATACAAAATTTCATCCAATTCCATCCATAACAAGACAACTCAATAAGGTAAAAAAAGTGTCGAGAAAGGAAATAGTTGTTATTCTGTTATTATTGCTTTAAATTTCGCCGCAAAACGTAATAAGACTAATAATAATTGTAACAGAGCATATAAATCCCTGGGGGAAAATTTTGAACACTGAAAAATCGCCACTCCTTTGAGTATGAGGAAGTTAGGTTTCGATTAAATGGATGATTATTTTTAGGATAAGTAATGAGGGGATAAGATAAAATGGAGTATTATTTTTAAATGGTTTGCCAATATTTATGGCATATTTATAAAGGAGGATAAAAAATAAATAATTTGGATGAAAGATTAAACAGGGAGATAAATTTTGACTTATGAAATAGAAAGTAAAAGTGGATGAATGAAAGAAAAAACTCTCAAATGACTATTTTATCATATTGTCCAGAGAAAAAAAATTAATTATGTATTAAATAAAGTATATAAATGCGAAACCCAATATATTTAATTAATTTTGGATAATTTAAGATATTAATTACTCCATTCATTCATTTATTATTTTAATATATTTAATTAAAAAATGTTTTTTTTAAATGAATGATTCGTAACTTATTTTTTTCTTGAATTATTATAATTTAATTAATTTAATCGATTAATAAATTCTTAATAATAAACTCTTCATTTCAATAAAGTCAAAATTTCCATAATGTTGAATCGAACAACTTCATTCAGAATAAAAAAAAGTGTGAATAAAAGACAACTTACAAAACCTAAGAAAAAAATTACAATAAAGGATAATTTTTTAACATTGGCCTTGCGCGCATTGTTTTGATATTGTCCGACCTTTGTACTTGCAGACGTAAGCACCATCATTTGTTTTATGTTTGGTTCGGACCGATTGAATTTGTGTTAGTCGGTATCTATCTTCATGAAACTTCAACAATGATATCTCATTTTCATCCAATGTGTTATACATTTTTTTCATATTTTTTGGGTATTCATTAATAGGACTTCAGCTTCCTTCCAAGTTGTGTACATTTTCGGATTATACCAAACGTATACCACCAAATAGTACTATTTATGTTCACCTACCATTGAATAATTTAATTCAAAACAACGTTGATCACATTTAATGGGAACGAACACTAATAGTACTTCACATATAAGGCTTTGCAAATAATTACTTTGCTCACATATATGTTTCACCGGTACACAATGCACTAGTTGGCTACAACTTATGTTGCCAAAACGGTGATAAGTCATTGGCCATCATAAGTTGTCCCGCCATAGAATTGTATTTTTTATATCATCATAGTCGTAAAAAGGGACAACGATGTTTAATAAACTAGCATGATAATCAGAAAAACAACTTGGACCCGTTTGGACGATGCTAAAGCCCCTTGAAAAGTTATCACACAGATGACAACACACCCACACCTAATGGACACAAATTGAACACATAAACGGAGAGCTTTTTACGGCTATAAAACTACAATTTGGACACATAAATAGTGTCCTAAATTGGACACAGTTTGATCACAACACACACGCCAAAACTGGACATCAAATTCTAAACTGCAGCACATCCAAACTACAGCAAACTATGTCCAAACACTTGATTTCTAGTTCAAATTGTGTCTAGACTGCAACAAATTGCAACAAATTGTGTCCACACACACACGCAAATTGTGTCCAAACTATGTCCACATGCACGCGCACTGATGGGAACACTTGCATCATTATCAAAAATGAACTTGCACTCAGGCAACACTTGCACCATTGCCCGATACAATACTCCATTCAAAGTAAATACATAACCACTAATTTGCTACTAATTTACTGTAGTTTGGACATAACCAACACTTGCACATACTCACATTGGGCTCAGCATTGTCATCATTGCTCAGGTTTCACAAGAACTAAAAGATAGATACCAAATTATCACAAATAACCACATGGACTAATACCTACATTCACAAGTGTAGCATAAGCACAAGACTAGCTAAAGACAAGTGTAGCATAAGTACAAGACGTGCCACCTTCTTTTTCTACTGAGGTAGGCTCGGAGAATGCCTCTCGTCATAGGGAAGTAAAAGAGTTTAAGGTACTTGTTGAAGTGTTTCAGTTTGTTGTCAATCATAAGACCAATCATACTCTGTCCGCTCTTGGGAGCCCTATTGAAAAAGCAAAAACTTTACTAGAACAATGCTTGATTTCAGATCCTCCTATCGAGCTTGAAGATGTGAAACATGCATACGAATTTTTTGTGTCTTTCATTCAAGTACCTTTTTGCTTATACGATCTCTCGTCGGGATTCGAAACCCATTGTAGGCTTCTTCTAAGATCGAAACTCAAGATGGTAGAAGCTGCACCTTTATTCAAACATCTTAGTTTTTGACTACATGTTGACCTTCCTCTCATTCGAAGAATTGTTGAGAATTTAGAGCATAGGGAAAGAGAAAAAGCTCAAGCCGAAGTCGTTAGAGAAAATACTTTGCAAGTTTGCAACGCATATGAAGTTTTGCCAAACAACCTTAACTGTTGAGCTTATACAAGTAACTCAATCTTTGTCCATAGCTACATCAACATGGAATAATTTGGCCAATCAAGTTGCTGAACAATGCGACAAGATACAATGCAAGATCCTTTCTCAAGCCATTTTAATTGAAGAAGAACGGCATGATCAAGCCATCATGGATGACTGTGAATGAATATGGAAGAAACTTTTTCTCCTTGTATATGAACTAGCAAAACCTTCATAACTGGCTTGGCTCTTTGGTTGATTATCAAGGGTCTTCTCATCTTCACTTCTCTCGGGATGATGATCATTGATGTTAAGGTTTCTAGTGTGTCGATGAATTGATCCTTCAGATAGGGCATGTGGGTGAAGGTCACCATATCAAATCTCGGGATTAGATCTACTAGATTAGCATGATACAATTTTAGAGTTTCTTTTTTTACCTTACAATCCGCATTTGCTTGGAAGATGTACTAGATTGGAATCGCCAATTACCTCTAACTTCTTGACACTAATTTCTATGGTAGCTTCCATCCCTAAGATACATGCTTCGTATTCTGCTTGATTATTTATTACCTCAAAGTTGAGCTTGAAAGATAACAAAATGTGTGGTTCGTCGGGGGATATTAACAAGATGTCGATGCACTATCCCTATTGATTGGATGCACCACTGAAACAGAGCACCCATATCTCGCTTGACACTGTCATCATATCCTTATTTGGGAATTCAAACTCTACTTCTGCATCTTCTTCGATTGGGTGATCTACCAAAAATTATACAACTGCTCTTCATTTCTCCGACTTTCGCATCACATATCTCAAATCGAATTTTGCTAGTAGGAGCAACTAATGTGCTAGCCTACAGTTAATGTGGGTTTCTGGAATAGATTATTAAGAGGATCCATTCGAGAGATAAACACTACAAAATACGCTAGCATGTAGTGTCACAACTTCTTTGATGCCCACCAAGGCCCAAACACGTCTTTTCCAGAGGCGTGTGTCGTTCGTCGTTGCCGACCATCTTCTTGCTTAGATAGGAAATTGGCTTTTCTGTCCCGCTTTCTCCTTCTTGAGCCAACATACATCCTATCGAGGTTTTATGTTATCGAGACGTAAAAAATCAATGGTTTGCCTAGTGTCAAAGACATCACGATTGATGGATTGATCATTCCATCAAAATAGGGTATCCTAGTAATTGCATCGAAAGTTTCTTGGCATTGAGGTTGAATTATACGTCAATAAGGGGTATTCTACCATATTGAGCAACAAATTAAATTACACGTCATAATGGGGTTAGAATACCTCTAGTATTTGCTTAATTTGCACGCTCATCTCTTAATTTCCATGTTACAATCCATTCTAATGATTGCTCGTGCCTAAAGGCACGACGCAAGACGTCGAGAACACATTTATAATGTATTATAATTTCATACTGCTATTCGAGACGTGAACCAGCCCTAACTTCTTCAACGAGTTTGGTTAACCTTGTTTTTGAAAATGCAGGTCCTTACGCGTATCATCCAAAAACTTTAACAAATTTTGATTATAATTTTGATTATAGTTAAATGAGAGAGAGTTTGAATTGTGTCTGTGAGTATGATTAAAAATGAGCTTGAGCTACTTTTGATTACAGGTAAATGAGTTACGTAGGTATCAGATTTTTTTTTCGTGGTATTTGTGGGAGGATTTTTTATTTCCCTGCTATCTGAGTTGTTTGGCTTAGTTTCTATTTTAATTGTGTCTGTGAGTATGATTAATGTTAATTTAAATGATTAAGCTCCTTTTTTTTATTTTTTATACGCGTCAAAATTCTTCTAACAACTCGTTGGCCAAGGCGACTAACACACCCCCCAATAGCAAGCTATTGTGATGGAAAAATGCCCTTGATTTTAGCCAAAAGGCCTAGTAAGGTATGGTTCACTTGGCTTCAGCCCATATCTTTTATACACCAACTTCTATTATTCGTCTATCTTTTTTATCAACGTGGAATTCAAACAAAAACAAAAAATTGTGTGCAACGTTTGTCCTTTCTTGTCTCAATCCAAGCTGTAAGATCAAAAGAAAGATGAAATCACATGCCTTCAATGTTGTAAAAAAGTTAATATGCGAGTTCATATTTTTGGAAACTCCCCTTGTAATGTTATATAGATATGTATATGTGATATACACATAAAATATGCACGCGAACGGAGTACGAATGAAAATATGCACGGGTAAAATAAAAATATTATTTAACATGTGGAAATTTTCAAATACATGAGATTTAAATTTATGGTTTAAATTTTTGTTATTTTGAAAAATGTGAATCCTTACATGTATCATCCAAATACATCAACAGATTTTGATTATAATTTCGATCATAGTTAAATGTGAGAATTTCTAGTGAGGAAGATCAACCCCATGATTTTAGTAACTGAAAAATTGAGAATGTAAAATAAAAATAATATTTGTGTGAGCACAATTTTGATATCTTTCTTATACCAGTTTTTTATTTACTTTTTTTTTCTTTGTTATGTACACTCCAGGGGAAGTAATTTTAATATAACTTTCTATCATTACCGAAATTGGATAAAACTAATTTTGATGTTATTCGCAATGAAGTTTCAATATTATTAAAGAAAGATAAATACTTATCATACTTATTAAAAAAAATACTATTTATTGTCTAAATTATTTATGATTATCTTCTTAAATTATGAAAATAAATCAAACTTGCAGTCAATCTTTTGAAGAATTTTAACTTAGATTTGGTTTAACGAAATTAAATTTTTTATTTTTTTATTTTTTTTGTACTTGTTATTTTTGCACCAATTGTTTTTGATTTATTGATTCATCTTGTTGAAAGAAATCTAAAAAATATAAAGTCATGTTCAAAAATTAAAAAAAGTCTAAAAAAGACGAAAATAAGCTGAAACATGCACTATTTGACTTTTAAAAAAAAATATTTTCTGAACTTTTTAAAATTTTAAACTTATTATATCAATTATTAAACTAATAAGAATAAATACTACACACGATCTTAGTCAAAAGGCCAAGAAGTGTATGAATTATCTTGTCTTACCCCATCTATTTTATACACCAACTTATCTTGTATTTTTAGTCTCTTTAGCAACATGATATTCAAACTTGTCCCAATAGACTTCCTTATTTTAATCTCATTCGTTTGATCAAATTTCAGACTTCATCTAAAATATTAAAATTTACAAAAATTTAGTATGGG
>JABCMJ010010821.1:0-20948 GCA_014822125.1 Arbutus unedo | reverse complement strand
TTATATACTTTATTCAATACATAATCAAGTTTAATACCGCATAAGGGCAAAATAGTCATTTGACAATTTTTTTCCTTTTCCACCCACTCTTATCCCTTTATTTTATAAATCATCCAAACTAAGTCAAAATATATCTCTTTGTTTAATCCCTCATCCAAACCATCTATTTTTTTATATCCTTCTATAAATATCACGTCAATATAGGACATCCTTCCAAAAATAATACCTGCTCTTATCTTATCCCCCTTTATAACTTATCCTCTCGAAAATAATACTCCATCCAATTGGCCTCCAAAATTAAGATAACTTGCTCTAATTGAATAAACTAACTTGCTTCAAAGAGAACTTTTTTTTTTTTTGGGATAAACGTCCAAAGAGTAAACTGACTTGTTCCAAAGGGCAAACTAACTTGCTCCATAACTTTAAGGATAAAATGGTCCTCAACAAACTATTTTTTTATATCTTTGATATTTTTTATATGATTCTATGCATCTGTAATTTCAATTCTTGTTTCCACTTATTCAAAGTATTTTTTGTCCTTTTCCTTTTTTGGAAATTTTCTCTTATTATAATAGCTTCTGGTCCAACTTCCACAGTTATACAACCCCATAGTCTCAGTTTGAGGAAAACTCTATTGATTTGAAAGAATGTTTGTGGGGTTGATGTATCTGATAGAGATGGACTTGGTCGCATAGTAAGGCGTGATGTGCGTTAAAATAACGTCATTTTAATGCATAAAGATTGTCCGAATAGTCAAGCAGTGTTTGGACTGAATTTGATTAATTACTTGTGCATTAAAACGACGTTATTTTAATGCACAACATAGTAAGATCCCATTTCCATAGAGATAGATGTATTTCTTCGCCCTTGTGTCAAGCTAATTGCTTTTTAATATGAGTATTGAATTGAACTATTTATCTAATGAGACTATAAATCTAGTTTTTAATTAAAAAAATTGTGACCTTATTAACTTACCAATTAGAAAATAATTTAAAATAAAAAGTGGGATCTATAATAATACAATATAGTTGTGGTATTATTATTATTATTATTTATTAGATTACGTATCCCATGAAATTATATATCTTCTTACCATTTTATTCCAGTCAAACAAATAACCTACCAAGTTTGTTGATTAAATTACAGGATTTCATTTCTCTGGTGCATTAATTTCATATGACAGAAATTCCTCACATGACTTTTTGTTTTTCAGTTTGACCCTAATTTCAATCTTTGAATGCAAAATTTCCTGGATTGAAGCTACATTTTCTTCGTGGGTGAGGGAAAATACTGCCTTAAAATTCAACAAATTGGACCACAAAATTGTTGGTCTTTTAAATACTGAGGTCAAAATTCACCCAACAGTGATTTACACGAAAGGAATCTTACAAGGAGAAAATACCAAAAACACAATGGTGTCTTAAAGATACATTGAATTAGTGCATTTGTTTGCCTTTGATTTTCTTGTATGTTCATGAGATAAACACAAATCTCGATGTTTATCTTGATATTTTCTTTCTTATCGAGGTGAACTCGCTTAGAGTTAAATTTGTTGACGGTTAAAGATATGAATCAAATTGTGTAATTTAAGTAATTTGGACCATTTAGGATTTACTTCGAACGATCAGAGTCGTTCATTTAGTTGGGCTCGTTAAGTAAAATATTGATGTAAAAAATTAGATTGATTGAACTAAAAAAAAGTATCACCTTTTTTTTTAACTTTCATTTAGTTTTTTATAAATATATATTTCAAATAAAAAATAAAAAAACAAATAACAATCAAGGCAGATTTCTATAACTAGAAAGTATTTGCCATTACATATGAGATTGTGAACCGATGGTACTATCACTATAGAGATGTGCATAAGTTTGATTCAGTGAGTAGACGTTAAATTTTAATTAATTGATTCTAAGCAGATTGATATTTTCTATACTCGCTGCAAAATCACTCCTTTGAAATCGAGGAGTTGACTTATAATCTAGACGGTTTCAATTTTGTTAGATAGGTAGGTTGACAGATACATATAATTCTAAATAAGGTAAAAATAACAATATGAAAGATTAAAAGAAATTACTTCTTTAAATATTTTTTATTTTTAAATTTTAAAATAGAAGATATAAAGAGGTCGCCTAACGTTGAAAATAAAAGCAGGAGTTATATTGAGATGTTTATTTTTGTTAGATGGATAGTATTTGTTATGGCATAGGAGGATTTATCTTTATAATGTCGTATGACAAATTGACTTGGGTAATATTTTAATCATGAAATTTTTACTCGCATTCTTATTCACCTGTTGAAAAGTTAAATTAGATAAACAATTTAATAACCAGACGAATTCATAATTTTATTAAAATAATGAGTAGAGTGTTCCATACTCTCTTTCAAAAATTACTCTTAGTTACTTTAAATTATCACAATTCTTGAGTTTTTATATTTTATTTTAATTGTTTAGAAATGAGATTGAATGAATACTTGATCAATTAATTTAGTCATTGAGATATTATATTTAATAATTCATGAAAAAATAAAAAAATTTAGAATAAGATATTAAAAATGTTTTAATTTACACGTACTATTTAAACTACGTGTTTTACTACTGCGATAAAAATTTATTATGAAAATTATAAGAAAAGTATCGACTGATGTAATAAAATCTTTCTCATTGACTAATATAAGCCATAAGTTCTTGCTAGTAATCATTAATTGTACGGAAGAAAAAAAAATGAGGGTATTGTATTTTCAGAAAAATTGACTTTGACATTGTATAATAGGGTTTTAATGTTTTTTGGAATATGTTAAATGTGGTGAATGAAGCAGAACCGTCAATCGCGGCGCCGTGTGGACCGCGACTCCATTGTTTGATTCTATTTTTGGGGTCTATTAATCATTCAGAGTCAAAATGTTGAAAACCTATTGACTATTGAGAGGTGCAAAAACAACCACCTCCAGTTGATTTTCCTATATGTGGATTACAATTTTCGGATTCTTCTATATCCCTGTTTCTATCGTGAGCGGTAAGAGTCAAGGTCTTTATTTATAGCTCTCACCTAAACTTGTCCTATGGAAGTCTGTGTATTGTGCATAATAAATTTAAAATAATATTATTTTGATGCGTAAAATACTATTCAAAAATTATTCGGTCGGTGTCTAATTTTTCGGTCAGTATTTTGTACGTCAAAGCGACGTTGTTTTGGTGCATAACACGTTGTATTTTGCGCAATGCATAGCAGGGATCCCAAGTTCATAGGGATGACAATTTGGATCGAACTATTGGTTACCCAAACCGAACCGCTTAATTTTTTTCGAACCGTAACTGTTTTTTTTCCATGGGTATGAGTATGATAGTAACAGATAAATACCCGTCCGGGTTCGGTTCGGTTGTGCTTTAGAAAAATAACCGAATTATTCTCCGAACCAAACTGTTTTTCGAACCAAATCGAAAGTAAAACGACGTCGTTTTAGTTTGGATACTCTACAAACTCCTCTACCAGTTTTTACATATTTTGATATTTATTAGTTTTTTTTTTGTTTCGGTTACGATTTAGTTTAGTTCGGATAGTTAATAACCGAACCTTTCAGTTAACCATTCGGTTCGAAAAATACCCGAACCCCGTTTAGTTTGGTTATGACACATTTTCTCTCTCCAGTTCGATTATTAGGATGATTTCGGATAGACCATTCGGTCTGGAGATCAATTACGATTATCTTAATAATTGTCTCAATCTGCCCTGTTGCTATCTCTTCAAGTCCAGACAAAATTGGTCCTGCTAGACTTGTAAATTATAGTATTATTTCTGTAAAATTTGATCGTTATATCTTGAAATATAAAATTATTTAACTTGTAATACGGTAGTGAAAGTGAATTTATCTTAAGGAGAATATATCTTACACAAAATTCCATCGTTCGTTAGTTTTTAAAATTTACTTTCATTCCTATAGATCATTGGCCAAACGCTATAAATTTTATTGTGTGTTTTTTTTTTCCTCGTGTAATTTATTTATGTTGAATTGTTTAATACAAGTACACTACGTAATTTACTTTATCCAATAATCTTCCCGTGGACACAGATACAGATATCTGTATGATTTTGGAGCAAAGTGCTTTGCAACCACATGGTAATTACAGGCAAGTGAAATGTTAAACTTTTTAGTAGGTGTGAAAACTGTTCGGGTCGGTCGGGTTTTGAAAATATATGAATATTGAACCATTCAGTTTGGGGAGGAAAGATTTTTTTTTTTAATAAACAAGGTATCCGGCTGGCATAGGACCAAGTTGGGATAAAGTTTCTGGGAGTCCTCACCTAGTGCCGACTAGTCTTTGAAATCCTGAGCTGATCAACCGGACAAATGCGCAATGGCCCCAGGTGTTCTCGCCTAGTTTCGATCTCGAGACGTCTGGGCTTACAGATCGTCTCGATCTCCACTCAAACAACCCATTGGGGTTGGAGATGAAAGATTATTGACCAATCTCGATTGAAATTGCTGGGGGACCGTAATCACTTCGGGGGAGAGTTCAGTCTGGTGAGCAATTTTGAATTTCTCGCTTTGGACTTAAAAACAATTTTGATAACAAAAAAATAATTGAGCTAGAAAGAAAATAAGAACAAATTACAATCAATGTACATAAAATTTACTATTAAATAGACAGGAGCCCAAAGTTTCACAATTTTGCGTCATAAAGTGAGATTGATCGAAAATCACTAACAAATTTACTATTAAATCGACAAGTTTGGATAAAATTTAGGTAATCAACACCGAACCGCTAATTACAAATTTTCATTTTTGCAATTTCAAATCTCCCAAACCCATGCTTAGACTGACCAAAGTCCAAAATTTTTGATCGATTCGATTTGGTAGATTACATTTTTACCCCTACTTTTTACCATTTTGTAGCTCTTAACCACTGTAACTAGTTTTAACATTGTCTTACCTAGACTCTTTTTAATTACAGTATATATTTTCATAATCTTATTTATTTATCCCATCAAGATAAATAAGAAAATGTTAAAAAAAATATGTAAAAAATTACAAAATATCAAATAATAGCTGTTATCTTGAACAACAAAAAGAGCCCAAGCGCCGAAACATACGGAAATTGTTTCCGCAACCCCAGGCCCATAGATTTGGGCCAAAATTATTTGTAATTAGAAGAGTGTGGGCTATAAGACCAGCTAAAATAGACAGCCCATAATCAGTTTTACTTGGACAGGAGGGTGCACACGATTTACATCTGGGACACGAAGATGGTAGAAGGTATATTGGCTCGTGGAAAACAATGTACGGCTCAACGTCTCTCTCAATCACACAATTATGAAAGATCCACAACTGAGTACAAGGCAAAGAAAAATTTAGCAGGTATTATCGTTAAGCCCTGAATTTCAGAACCTCTGGTATCAAATTCTGATACCATTTTGCTTCTTAATGGTCTTATCAAAATCAACAAAGAATTTGAAAACTGATTCCAATGTGCAATTATACGAACAAAAGAAACATTCACATTGTGGCAGATGGACGGATAACTAAAATGCAAATTAAATATTTATGCCACGGCTAAGTATAAACCAATAACTACATCCCAATTGTAGTAAGAGCATACTTTAAACATGATACAGGGAAGCACAAGTATATTTTATTTTTTCCTTTTCTTTTGAAACAAATACAGAAAGGTCTAACCATTAAATGATAACCTGTACTAAAAGAAATTGTCTGTCCCTTATTTGTTTCTGTATGCCACAACACATTTTCCAGAAACTTACCAGTGAAACCATGGTTGATGTCTTCCTCTGCATAATCTTATTATCTATCAAAACTGTGGGTGCAATACAAAAGAATTTGTAACTGAGGTCCTCGAATGATGCATGTTGATTCATACCAAACAAAACCCTCAGAGAAAAGAAATCCGGAATACCTATTGGTTGAATGGTCAGTCCTAAAATTCTGGCTCTTCAGCAACATCTGAACTATAATTTTGCTTCCACACCAAACGGAGCATAGTAATTGTTTATGAGACTGCAAAAACTGGGAAACCAATCCTATTAAATGGAGTAAAAGTCTAGCCTTTATATGGATGAACAAAAATTAAGCAACACTGGGGAAGTAAGCATTCAATTTACTGGTAAGGACATTTCAACATAGGAAACGACTAAACTCTTGAAAAAGCTAAAAAACATATCACGAAGAATCATTATTAGCAACCATGGTACAGGGAAAAATCTGGACCTGATACGGGAAAGCAGTCTTATGATAATTCAATCTCCTATGAATCAGCATTTGTACATTCTCCCTATGTCTGTTCAACAAAACTGCTGAGAGGGGACGTATTCATACAAATTGTGCCATTGGGATTTAAGGCAATTCAAATCTAAGATGCCATAACGTGGTAAAAAAACGTAACATTGGCAGAATTATGGCCGATTACCAATATGCTATTATTCCCCACATCAAAAGTAAATACAGGATAATGACAGTCTCAAAATAAAAAATGCAAGGATGGAATAAACTGGTAATGAGTGGAGAGGCCGCCCAATATAATAGTTTCAGATGTTATAATTAACCAATGCAGGACAAGCCCTAACAAAACTAAATGCATATCACGCGAGTACATAAAAAATTTTAGCAATTACTTACAATATTATGTGATTCTAGGAGAAAGGGCCGCATCATTGAACAAAATAGCTTTGTCTGGGTAACCTGGATAATAAACCACATTCTTTGATGACAACGTCTCAAACATGAAGTGAAAAAGGCTTTGTGGTTGGTTAGAGAACGAAATTCCAACAACCTCAGAATAAGAGTTAAGATTACAAAATCAATTAGGCGCAAATAAAAATGACGAATATAACTTTCATTACAAAACAACCAATAAAGCCCATAAAAAGCTAACTACGACATCTTATTGTTGCATGTTCTCTCACAGATAGGAGTATATCCTCCACCTTGACGTTCCATGCAAATTTGACTATGAGACATCCAACAAAATCAAGCAACTTAGAGCACATAAAGTAAGGAAATAGGTGTGCTTGTATGACAATACAAGAAAGCAAATTTGGAAGACTCAGTACCCCCATTGGCTCTCTCTTCCTTATCAGCCAACTTTTTTCCCTTATCCTTGTCTGAATCCTATTGTAGAATGAAATCAAGTAGAACCTAATATGATGAACCAGTGAGGTAAACGAGTAAATGAAAATTCCATGCGGGTCAGACAATTAATGAAGATATCATAACTGTTCTTTTTCTTAGAGTGGATTCAAATTCCTTGTCAACATCCATCGTCCTTTCCTTGATTTCAAGGGTCTGCCGCTTTTTCCTCTTCTCTTCCATCTTTTTCTCATGCTAGTTGAGAAGAACAATCATGATATCTTCATTAAATTTGGTGACACTTACGAAATTTTCCTTTGCTGATTTACGCCACAAGTTTATTAACTTATGTGCTATTTGATACACGCTCACCGGCTTCTCAATGTGTGACTGTATGTGCACTAAGTTACTTGATTTTGTTGGATGTCATGGTCTAATTTGCATGGCCTGCACACTTTACATAATCACCACTATATTCTGCATATGAAAGCTCTGCATGGCCATATAAAGGAAATAGGTGAACTAATTGTATCGTGTTCATACCTATTGCTTTACTTTTCATAGCCCAGTTGTAACATCAAGTGCCGATAGCTACGGCCTCGTATTAGTCGTTGCCACAGATACTGAACTGAGTCCTGAAAGCTCATTTGTATCTGCTCCTGGACAAGCCTGTTATATATTCAGTAATCTAAGCACATGGCAGTCACACACTCATTATTACGTAGTTCTGTTTAAATATTACCATCTCACAAGACATCTTTGAATACCCCGAGTAACAGGGCGTAAAAAGGATGGATCCCGTTGGGCGTAAAGCAAACCAACCTGAGAAGGATAGAATAAGAAAAATATCACAGTTATGTTAGTAAGCTAGAACCTTAATAAGAAATATCAAGAAATCCACAGTTGGTAGCAGAAAGTCTCAGACATCTAAGAAAGCACAAAAGCCAATATCCTGGTAAATTGGTAATCATGATTCATGAGTGATTCAAGGGGAAAGAAAAAACTATGAAAAGCAGTGCAAAGTTTAAAAATCCATATAGCATAAACACATCGAGTTATAAAAAATGGAGATACCTCTACCAATGCAATACAAGAAGGATCATCCAGGATTTCGAGGCTACAATCAGCTAAATAATTAACCTGCAGCAATTCAAGTAGAAGAATGTTCACAAATTTAGGTGGAAAACCATTTGAGACAATAGTATCACTTGTATAGCAGCATAGCTACATATAAGTGGCCAAGTGGGTGCATCCTCCAACTACAAGACTTCTACCCGTTAACAGAATAATATAACTCAAGATATGAAGTAAAGAAACGACAATATAACTTCTTGTAAAATGGAGCACCAACAGAATTGATAAAAAACCAAGACACACGAGCAATCATTCGCACAAGGTTGCTAATGACATAACGGTGAAGAAGAAAAATGAGCCTCACATTAGGACTTAAGTTTCTTACTTCACCCCTACGGAAATTTTAAATTTGTAGACGGACAGTTGCTGGGACAAAGATACCACATGGGAAAAACATCGTATCTTCCCACAATCAAACTCAAGTTCGAGTTTTTCATTACTGCAATTATCACAAAATATGTCAGGAGTAGGGACAAGGCATTGGCAATCATGAAGGTGAACATGAATCGTTACTATTCTCATAGCAAAGTAAGAAAAGCACAATAGAAGAGGGGTCAAATTATGAGAATACAAACTTAGTAATAAGAATCACAAATACTAATGACAATAAGTTAGATGAAATGCAACAAAATCATAATAAATAAGATAGTGACTGGGATATTTGCAAAATTCGTACAATTATAATTGCTCTTGAGCATCATTCAACACCTCACCAGCAAAGTAAAAGACACACATGTTAAGAAGGAAAAATACCCCAAACTCCGTATTGACCAGAGACTGAACGAAGTCCATTAATTGAAGCTTAGCCCATTTTAAGCGCAAAGCAGCGTTGTCTGTCCGAGGAGGATGTCTCCAAGGAGCACCAAAGCGTAATCGATCTTTTGGGATTTTCCCATTCTTTGCCTCATTAGCAAACTTTTGCAACAGTGACAATACTTTATCCATGGCGGGATTTACCACAGTTACCTGTAATTTCAGATCAAAATACCAATAAAGGATGCAACCAGGGCGTAAACAGTAGACAAAACCAGGTAATAAACCAAAAACTAAATGTGAACTCATAAAAAAAGTCATCTTTTGATGGTTGGCAAAGATAGAAATGATATTGATAAGTATCCGAAATGGTATGCTAATGTGGTTAGACTTAGAAATGAATACCAACAAGAAAATCTTTGCAAATACAACTCCATATATACCTACCTACACGGGGACTAACATGATCAGTGTAAAAATAAATTTATGCATTGAACTAAACTTTTGGTTAATTTGGTGTGGTTAAATAGATGCAGCAGTCAATGTGATGTGCAGTCGAAATAGCCAACGAGGTTTTTTTTTTGCAGGTGGTGGTGTGCAATCAAAGTGGCTAATGAGTGGGGTTTTGTGGTGGCGGCGGCTTGCTAGAGGAGCATTTTGCTGCTGCTGGTGGCAATAGATGGACGTTGCTGCTGCTGGTGGCGGCTGATGAAAGGTTGCTGCTGGTGACCGCAGCTGATGAAAGTTGCTGCTGCTTGCGAGCAGCAAGTAATTCCTGTTGTGTTGGTTGAGAGATAATGGAGGTCGGTGAATAGAGAAAGGTGGTGGTGCTATTGGGAACATTGGCAGTGGAGGATGGAAAGAGAGGGAGTGGGGGAAGAGGGTTTTTTCCCAATGGTGGCTTGTGTTTGAATGCATGGTGGTGGTGGGAACCAACTTGATCCACAGTTTGGTCTGGAATTTACCTTCATACTGTGTGAAAATATTGTCTGCGCACTTATGCCTCCTAATGGAATTTAACTTGATCTACAACTGTGTACCACCTTCATCCAATAGAGACAATGATATGTTCAAATTAAAAACATTCAAGCAAAACCAGAGAGTTCGACAAGATATCAATTCATATCTTCTTCTCTCTATTTAAAGCCAGGCATTAAAAACAACCTTGTCTTTCCCACCAGTTTTCTATTTCTCTTCAATGAATATTAACAAAGCCATCCTATAACACAACAATAACCAAATTAATCAAAATGCAAGCTGGAGATGACTTGTATAAACCCTATCTGTTGTCTTTTGTTCTGATTTTTTTCCTTTTGGCATGCAGGTGTTGTCTATTCTGCTCAGTGAAAATTATATGCCGTGAAAGATTGTTTCATTCAGGAAGCAAAAGCCAGGTCAAGTAAGCATTCAGATTTCAGATTAAAAAAAACATATGAAGGAGCTTTCACACTGTCAGTATGTAAACGGTTATCTAAACCTCATATCCTCGTACTGAAGCAGAATTGATAAGAGAATTAAACTTCAAAAAGGACTTGGATCAAATTTGCTAATTACTATGGAAACTTACTTGTAGAAACGCTAAATATGCATCTAAAATGTCCTCAAATGTACTCCCCTTCTCATCCATGACCCTACAATACACAAAGAGGAGGGAGAAAGGAAGCTTAAATCATGTAAGTACATAAAATTTATTTAATATTTCCTACAAGTTCTAGATCAAAAGTGCACAATTTAAAACTTGAGGTACAAAGTTTTCAATCTACTGTAAGCTGTTTAATGATGTCAAGATAAGAAAGATGCTGCCCCCTACGCTCCCAGGGTCCGAGCAAATTAAGAAAAAAAGAACGGAATTCTTCAAGACCAATTGAAGAGCAATGTGCAGCCTACTTGATCAAAGGTTTATTTGAGGGGTGAAGAACTGTTCAACTCCAATTGAATAAAAGATACCCAGCAAAGAAACCAATTTGCTAAACTTAAATAAGCATTAAAATTAGTTACCGCGCATATGACACCCCATCGCTACGTAACTGAGATAAGACATCAAACGAAACACCAGAATACTTACTGCTGGTAAAAATTGCTTTGTTTGAGTGCGTAAAGCTCAAAAAGATGTCTTGGGCTTGGCCCTAGCACATCAACAACCACATTCCACTACAGTTTCAAGAAAAAATGTTGAGGTATTAGCAATGATCAATCTCTCCTGCAAACCCAAAGAATCCACAAAAACAAACAACAGGAAGGACGTGCATTTGATTTAGTATATGCCCACCTCAGATGGACTGAAGTAATCATCAACCATATGCATTTTAGCTTCTTGTGGAGTCCATCCAAAGGCCTGCAAATGGCAAAAGTAAGATGCACCGGAATTTGTTATAATAATATAGTTGCACATCACAGGAACAGACCCCATTGCATAAAATGCAGACCATGGAGGAATACAATGTTAAGATCGCAGAAATTGAGTATGTGTGGATGCTCTCATGCACCTACAACCAACCCTCAAATATCAAAATCAATCAAGACCAGTATGTGCTACCTCTCGGGATATGAAAATGTCTGGAAACCCAAAATCCATAAAAGCTCGGTAGGAATAGTAGCTGCAAATATGAATAAGCTTCAGATCGCGATAGATGATTAGGGAAAAAATGACTACAAGTTGAATATTAACAGACATTATTTGCGAGGAATGAGGGTGCATGACCCCTAGTTAGACCATAACGTTCAATACATATGCATGATCAGGAAGGTTCGGAAGACTAAATAGGCTTACGGGACACTTCCAACATGCCATGGAAAAATGCTTTCGAAAATAAGTACCGACCACATAATGTTTCTAAGGTCTTTAAAATCCATACACAATATTTGATGTGCTGTCTAAGAGGATATCAAAACTGTGCTTCATATATGTCTGCTATGTTAACAATGACAAAAGCAATAAAGGACATATTAATAGATGCTCGCCACCACCAGTTTGATGATATAAACATAACCATCCTTGCATGAAAGGCGTGAAGGGTTTTTTAACCAGTCGAAACTTAGGAGGGTCCTTAAGTTTCAAATTTACCGAGCAACAAAGAAAAGACCAGAACTAAAGGAACATGACTATGCATGTTGAATGTGGCAAATGGCTGACAAAAAAGAGTACGAAAAGTATGTCGTGCGATGGTTGTCATTAGGATTATAGTCAAGTTTCATGGGAGTTCACTGTTTAATTGAACCATAATCGGGCTGCTGGCTGCATATCTGTTGCATCACATTTCAAAATTAGATGAGCTACCATTCGACAACAGCATGTTATGGTCCTTGTGAGCAATCCCCCGGTACCTAATAATGGTCTTATTATTCCATCATGGGACCATCAAAAGCAATTGAATGCTACTAGCATGAAGTGAGCCTGTAAGTAGACAAGGTGATCTTTGAGAAGATCACAAATTGACTGCTAGCCGTTATCGTGTTAACAAGCATCAGAGCCACAAAATAGAAACAAAAGCGTTAGTGCAGCGACAAAACTTCATAAAAGCGCAATCGGTTTACAAAATCTACGGTAATCTTTTCCTCTCTTTAAATTTCACGACAAATGTAGTAGAACTGTAATAACCTTTCACCATGTATAATTTAGTAGTTCCACTATTAAGAAGCAACATGCCGAAAAGGTAAGTGTTATAAATGAGTATATAGATTTCCAACCAAAAAAACATGCCAATTAGACCCTTCGCACAGCAGAAGTTACAACCATAAACAAAAGGGGCCAATCCATATATAGATTCATGAAACCGCATCATTGAAATCAAATATATGATAACGGCTACCATTACTTGGGCGTTGAAGGAAAAGCTGTGCGCCAATAACAACTGCAAAAGCAAAGAATTCAGAAGCAACATACTGAAATTACCTATCCGATGTCACAAGAATGACGGGCAAACACCTCTCGTTGGCACCCAAAGCAATTAGTCTCCATATTAAACTGTCATGGTACAATGACCCGGAGACTGATGAATCATCAGTTAAAACTGCATGCTTTAGAACTTCAATATTGTTTATAACCAGCTTCGGCTGTTACATGTTTACACGGCCGTTAATGTTACACATGGACATCCATCAACTCCAAAAATGTACACAAAATGAAAACCAAAACCACATAAGTATTCCAGCCATATACTATTCTTGCCAGTCCGCAATTAAGCTTCTGGCTCAGCTGCAATGCCATGTTGAATACTGAACCTACATTTAATTAGCATTTGGTTTGCTGAAATGATATTCGAATTAATGGAATGGTGATTCCTTGTTTTCCAAATGGGATAACCATTCACCTATTCGCCGAAGTTGGCTATCAATGATTACCACATTTGTTAGTGAACCAAACATCGGAATGAGCATTCATTCCCAGTTAGCTGGAAGAACCTGGCCTTACTGACCTATATAATATTAATTTTGTAACGATTACCCTTCTGAGCATTTACCTGAAAATAGTCAGTTTCAGCAGCTGAAGACAACAATTCCAACAACAAACACGGCCAATCAGTCGCCGAATTGGCCAAACTCCTTGAAAACCCACCAACACGATTCAAATGCTTAACAGCATTACCTCTCCACCCTTGCTGAACTCTAATCACCTCCTTTGCCAGTTTCAACCCCGCTATGGCTTCCCTAAAATACGAAGCTTCTTCAATGCTCACACTCCTCTTCTCGCCCAACCCAATAATCTTATCCACCTCATCGGCATTTAATCGAGCAGACAGTACGCATACTGCCCGACTCCAGAGCACAGAATTCGAAACCTTATCGGACAAAGCAGTTCTCGAGCTCGTATTGGATTGGAGTATCCGACGAAGAGTGGTGTTGAGGCCGTGCCATTTGCTGAGGGTAGTGAAGATTTGGTGAGAGGTTATGGTCCCAAGCTTAACGCCCTTTTCGGCCATGGACTCGAGGCAGTGCTCGAGCTGGGTGCGGAGGTTGGGCAGTGCTGGTGGTGTGCAATTGGACCATGAAGACCATGGGAATGAATGGCCGTGGTACGGGTGGTGATCTTCGATTGATTGAGCGAAATCTACGTAGCCGGTGAGATGAGGACCTGTGTTCCAATTTTCAAGTAGACCTGGAGAGATGATAGCAAAGTAAGATATACAAACATGTACAAGTATGTATGCAAGAACGACGCGAAAGAGAGAAGAGGAAGAGGAGGGGGGCGATTACGTTCAAGGATGAGGGTGGTTTTGCCGACGCCGCGAGGGCCATGGAGGATGAGGGGCTGAGGAACGCGGTGGTGCTGGGCGTGGTTGTTGAGTATGGTTTCGAGGAGCGGACGAGGTATTATCCTCCATGCCTTGTTTACCATTTGCTGCTTCTCCCTCTTTTTTCCTTGGAATTCTTCTGAGAAATCAATGGATCTTTCACAGTTCCACTTGGGCTATGTTCCACAGGGACACAGTTCCACTGGGGCTGTAAATTTATACAGTCCGCCCTCCAGTGGGTGCTACGCAGAAATCCGTGGACTAGGGCGAATATAGTCGGAAATTCATGGACATTTGACTTAATTTATTTTTGAATTATATTTTTTATTTTTAACTAAATATAGTTTTTTAAATTTTTTATGTATTATTAATACGTCTTTTAGAGATTTTAAAAAAATAAAAAATAAAATAAATTTTACATCAATCTTGGGATTACCAACAAAATTTATAACGCTTTGATTTCTACACGCGTTATTTAAAAGGGAAAATAGATAAAATCTAAATATTCTCAATTTTATAGCAAAAGAAAGTATATTGTTTGCTAATACAAGATAGAAAATACCAAAAGTAAGTTTTTCAAGAGATGTTTTCCAATAACAAAAACTACAAAAAAGAAGTCCAAAGCTCTAAATTTATTCTAAGTAGCAACATACGGTTGAATATACTTTTCTTCCACGTTGATGTCATCGTTGATCTGTTGCTCTGGATTTTCATCACCATCTTTGATATCTAGTATGAAACAGTAGGGCCGTGAGAGAAAAATACGCATCGTGAATTATTGAAACCCAATAAGTTAATCTACCCTCACATCTCAATGTATGCATTAATAAAATATGACATACATCATATGACAAGTATACATAATTAGAACAGAATTGTTAACACATAAGTATAAGGGTAAAGTAAATAAAGTACAATGACTTGAAAGTAAATTTCCTTAATTTCTCAATGTTCTTCATATTTTCTGACTTTTATACCTCAAATTAATCACATCCATTAGGGGTGAAATTAGTTCGGTCTGGTCAGTTTTTTCGGCCATGACAGACCGAACCGATCAATTTGGGGTGAAAAAAGTTATGTTCGATCCCGATAAATCGAAATCAGTTCAGAGTGCTTTAGTCCGGTTGATTTTTTTGGGGATTTCGGTTTGGGCTAATCGCCTCGGGTCGGTCCAATCGGTTTTTTTTGAGATTTTGGGTTAGGACTTTAGAATTATTTCAAAATCGGTTCAGTTTTTTACATGTTCCGGTTCAATTTGATTTAGATTCATTCGGTATTCTAAATCGGTTCGGTTCGATTTGATCGCTTTAGGTTGGTCCGGATATATTTAGTGAAAATCGAGACCGAACTAAAAATTAATTTTTTTGGGAAAAAAACGAAACCAATCGAAGACCAACCACGGACCAAATATTTTGGTCAGTTTTTGTGGGTATTTTTGGTTCGTCAATTTTTTGTATCACCCCTAATATTCATCTCTTGAGTCCACAACCATTAAATATTCTCAAAATGACCTCAAGTCATGTATTCAATTCCATCATAATTTCTTATGGTGCTCTCATCTAATGACAATCTCAACCGCTATGCTAGCCGTGCTCCTCAACCACCTTGTTCCCGTTCATCATGTTCCCAGTCAATCAGCTATCCCGAGACATTATATCTTCCAATACCGTGCCAACTCCAAAGTACGTCCTATTGACATGATGACCACTAGACAATGAAAAGAGCATGCTATTATTTAATATAATACGGATCAAGCTCGATTTGGTTAAATGCATGACACGGCTAAATGTAGCACTTGGCTAAAGACATCGCTTAGGTCAATACACTTCGGGTTCAGGTCATAACTTGGCTTAAGTTGCATCATGACAAAAGACAACTATAAGTATTCCCACGGAAAATACACATCACATCAATATTTTCACTTATCTAGGGTTCTCAATTTCATTAGCGAATATCTACCGGATACTCTCAGTATCAAATATCCATTTCAAGTTCAGTGTTTCCTCAATATGTTATTAAACTAATGTAACATCATGCTCAACATTATTTAACAGAATAACACAAAGTGTCAATTATATCATGATAATTGAAATACAATAAATAAAATGACAAGTAAAGTAAACATGTATTCCTATTGGTTCTAAGTTTTGCTATGAGTGATCATATCTAAGATTTCTCATAGACTTAGGTAAAATGGGGCGCATATACAAAGTCAGCCAGGCAAAGTCAGTTCTGATCAGCCTAAAGTTTGTTTGCTTGGCCTAGTGGTCATTTGGCAGTAGGTTCTGTTCAGTCTAAAGTCAATCATGTAATTATAATACAAGGGTAACAATGTGATTTAATATTAACTTGGAGTAATTTGTAAATATCAATAATTTAGGATTGATTATGTAATAAATACATTATTGGTATGATTGTATAGTTAAATTAGGTTTGGGGCAATAATATATTTTAATAATCTTATACCTAATTTGTCAAAAAAAAAATATTATGGGTCCTTTATAAAAGAATAAGACTATGAAATTTGAGTATGTAGATAGATTTTTTTGTGGTAGCTTTGTATTTATCCTAACTTAGATTAATTATGTAATTAGTATAATGTGGTATAATATATAATTTATCTAAGTTGGAAATAATATAAGGCATGAATTTATAATTAAAAAGACATGAGGGTTTTAACGTAGTTTTAATAACTTCAAGATGAAATTGTAATTAAATAATACTTGGGGCAATTTTGTAACTTGTAATTGACAAAGTTAATCTGACATGACAGGTTTGTAAATATGCTGAATGGCAATTTTGTAATATATGTTAAAATGGTAGATTTGTAATTATAACATAAGGCTAAAATCATGATTTTATATACATAAATTAACTGGACTATCGTATTATAACTAACTTAAAGGACCTAATAAGTGTAATAACTTCAAAATCCAAAATAAACAAATTTAGTTTCTGCTACTGTTCGATAAAAATTAAATGGCCAGCAACCGTCCGCTGTTCCGACAATCGAAAAAAGACACTAAATTGATTCAAAGTTTTTCGGCGGTGTTTGAGTAGGTTTCGATCGTGAGTTGAAACTCCGGCGAGGAAAAACTCTGGTCGAGCTTCTCTCCTTTACTCCTTTGTTCTTCTTTGGCCCAGCTCTCTCTCGGTTGATTCTCTCTCTCTCTCCCGAAGATGGAAGGAACCAAAAGAAGAAGAAAAAATTAAGTGGAAGGTGGGTTTCAAATCTTGGTAAACTAATATGGGATATACACACATATGTATACACACACACATAAAGGGAGAGTGATGTGAGGGTGGAGTGGAGTGAGAAATAAGTAAGAGAAAGAGTGGAGAGATGATTTAAGTTCGGACCATCAAAATGTGATAAAAAAATGAGAAGTTCTCATTTTAATAAAGTGAGAGATTCATTATTAAAATCTCTCTATCTGCATATATATATATATAGTGCATGAGTGTGTGTCGTGGGTTGGGGGTGGTTAAATAAGTGTATAATATATATAGTATAAAGTGCATGTAATAATGTATATAATGTATATTTATAACAATACAAATACGAATGCATGTTAATATAATACAATTAATATAGATAATATGATATGCTAATATCATAATTAAGTACAATTATATGATAATAACATATATAACCATATATATACAGCTGGGTGTGTGTGTATGAATACAATACATTATGCATATATACATTCACACAATGTATACGTAGGTACAATATCAAATTAAAACATGTATGTATGTATGCGTATAGAATTGTCATATATATCTATTTGAAGAAAGATATACGCAAGCAAGATATGATCGAAATATGAAAAAACGTTATTTGGAAATTGACATGTGTCGAAAATTTTAAATATATGAGATTTAACTTAATGGTTTAAAATTTTAAATATTTTCCAAAAAATTGGGTTCTTAAAAATTATTGTCGCTCGAGATTACGATAAATGCATTTCACTTTATTATTTTATAAAATATTCTCTTCAGGCCCATTAACGTTACTATTAGTTTACGATGTTAAAATTAAAGTGAATTTATCAGGCCCATCGATTGTTAACTCATTTAACAGAGATGCTTCTCTTACCTTTTTTACTCTCTTCTCTTTCTTCCACTAGGTTCGTTTACCATTTGCTGCTGCTGTTGTTTCTCCTTCTTTCTTCTTTGGAATTCTTCTGAGAAATCAATTGGTTCTTCAACTAGGGCTGTAATCTTGTACAGTCCTCTAGTGGGGGCCTACGTAGAGATCTCTCAATTGTGGACTAGGACAAACTTAGTCGGGAAATTGACAGACAGTTGACTAAATTTTGCTTTTGAATTATATTTTTTACTTTTAAATAAATGCACTCTTTAGTTTTCCAAAATTTTCATGTATTATTAGTACGCCTTTTAGTGATTTCAGGAAAATAAAAAATAAAATAAATTTTATATCCACACTAAGATTTCTAACAAATTTATTGGCACTCGAGATTCTAACAAATGCATTACATTTTTTTACTTTATAAAATATTCTCTTCAGACCCGCTATCGTTACTGTTGATACCAAATTTTATTATATTGCTCAAACTATCATGAAATATGCTATCAGAATGGGTTCAAAAAACTTGTGTATAAAATGACTATTTTGCCCTTGATCAACCCAAAGACGCGTGGAATAATCTGAAGGCCGAAGAATTTTATCAAAAACATTTTCAATCACTGAGCAAGCCCATTGATATGATAATCGAGCAACCACAAAAGATTCAGTAAAGTCGGAGTACAAATAACTATTTTGCTCTTAGATAGGTAGCTCATCTGGAATGGGCTTCAAATTTCAGCACAGTCAACTCAGGGCGCCTCTACAATGTATGGAAGGGTATTAATGTGATCTAAAATTCAATCGGATTATGTTAGGAGACTCAGAGAAGGTTTGAACGTAAAAAGATGATTTTACCCTTCGTATTGAACAAGAACTGAAGAAACCTCTAAATCAAGTCATGCCGACTTTACCACCCCGATTTTCATGAAGAATCTCAATATGATACCATTGAAATGCCTTTAAGGTCAATTGGAAGTTCCGAGAATAAACCTGAAAAAATTCGATAATCAACAAACAAAGGTTGTTTCATCTCTACACAGACTAGGGCTCGGGAGTACCATTCGCGAGATAACTTAATCAAATCATGTAAACCTCATACTATTGACCAATATGACGATACAAGTCCATTGACAGTGACTGGGACAAAATCGAACGATGCTGGTAATTTTCGATTGATCAAAACAGGGCATCGGGAGCACAATTTTCAAGCGTCGGTCTTCAAACTTCAAGAGATACATATTACTGATCATTATGATGATACGAGTTCAATGACTATATTCAGAATCCAATTCGAGTTCATTTGGAGTTTTGGGCCATTTTAATTGCTTAGAATAGGGTATCGGGGCACGATATATGAGACAACATGTTTGGATATCAAGAAATACATATTATTGATCAGTATGATAATATGAATCCATTAGCTGTATCCGTAGTCAAATCCGATTTCAATAACTCAAAAAGTAGCCTTTTAAGAGATGTAGTGACGTATCGGTGATTACCTGAGAGCTTGATTTGTAAGCCGACGTTTCTATAAATTGAAGTTTATACTCAAATTGATCATCTTGACGATACGAGTCCATTGGCAGTGTCCGAAGTCAATCTGAGTTCGTTTGGTGGTCCAAAATTAAAAACTAACACGTGAAAGGCCAATTCGAACACAATGACAATTTCGTAATTATGGACTTGAGCATGACATATTGCCAATGTCAACATGAGCAGTATTGGAAATAGTAATAGACAAAAGGAAAAGTAGCTAGGAAATTACAAGGAAAGAGGTACGGGAGAAAGTTGAGAGAAATTAGTCATGTCCTTCATTGAATGTAACTTACACATATTTATAGATATACAAGAATTCTCTAGATAAATACAAGTACAAAACATGTCTAGATTTATTACAACTGTTTAGACACGTGTATGGTTGGATATCTTTCACTGACACAAAAATAAAACAAAACAAAATATACAAATATATCCTTCGAACTTCAAATAAATGGCTTTTTGATGTATGAGTCTTGTCATGTAACTTCATGTCTTGTGTCATTATTGTTTAAGTAATGTTGACGTTCTGCTTGCGTCTGTATTTTTGTTAATCTTCCATCCTATTGATAATATTCTGATATTCATCATCATCTTCTGAGGGTGGAGAATTAAGATCTTCGCTAAATTCCTGATTGCGAAATTCTTCAACTGAATCAGCTTGTATAGTCAATTCTAAAAGGAGATTAAGATTTTTTCTTTTTCGTAGCCTGGTTTCTACTTCTTGTAGTTGTTCTGAAGTTCTGTCATAATGTCATGACCCTATCCAGGAAAGGATGGGTTAGTAACCGGCCAGTGAGCAAAATCATTAAGGCCTTACTAATGTTAGTCGAACATTAACATGGAATGATCAAATTATAGATGCCAAAAACTCCAAGGTTCTGAACATACAGCAGTATATTAATAACATCGTCAGAACTCGAGGAACGTGCTTAACTATCAACATACAACCCAAAATATCATTACAATCCTACATATAGCTTGTCCAAAAAGTACAAGTTACTGTCCATCCAAACTGCATATTACAATATTTAACAAGTGCTTACAAACATCCCAAAAAGAACTACCAAATCCAATGTCTTCTAAAATTGGTTTCCTTGCTCACGTTGACCTGACATGTTGT